>PVKC010027503.1:0-15730 GCA_004027635.1 Crocidura indochinensis | reverse complement strand
AAAAAAAAAAAAAAAAAAAACCCAAAGAAATAGCTCCTGGCAGGCTCAGGAGAACTATATGAGATGCCAGGAATCAAACCCAGGCTGGGCCTGGGTTGGCCATGTGCAAGTTAAATGCCCTACCTGCTGAACAGATTTTTAAATTTTGTAAGAGTGACATCATGAGCATAAATATTTTTAAGCATTCTTTTTTAGTTTGTTTTTAATTTTTAAATACTTATTTAAGCACCATGTTTACAAAATTTTTTTATGATTGAGTTTCAGTCAAACAATGTATGCCACCCTTCACCAGTGCATAGTTTCCCATCACCAATACCCCGTTTCCCTCCCACCCTCCCCCTGCCTGCCTCTTGGCAGACATTTTACTTCTCACTCTTTTTCCTTTCTGGGGGAGGCGGGGCTCACACCTGGCAATGCTCAGGGGTTACTCCTGGCTCTGGGCTCAGAAATCGCTCCTGGCAGGCTCCGGGGACCATATGGGATGCCATGGATTGAACTCAAGTCAGGTGCATGCAAGGCAAACGCCCTACCTGGCTATCTCTCTGGACCCTTTCTCTCTTTTATTTTTTATAATTTTATTGAGATCAGTGTGAATTACAAGTCTTTCACAGTTATATTTAAGTTACATAGTGATAGTGAATTAGGGCAATTCCCACCACCAATGTTGACCTCCCCCTGCCCCTGTTTCCAGCATGCTTCTCCTATCTTCACCCTTAGCCCCCTAGACTGCTAGTGTAAACAAGTCCCTTTTGTGTTGTAGTTTGTAGTCTGTTCTAGTTTGGGTCTCTGGATTCTATTTTTGTTGACTTTGGGTTGGGTACTTAGGTCTGATCATTTTTATTTTCACTCAATGCTCATGGAACTGTTAAGCATTTTTTTTGACTTTCATATATAATGTGAAGGATAAAGATTTACTTAGAAGCCTACTATTTTAACAGATATGATAAGAATAAGTTTTATTTGAGATTGATTATATTTATATTCTCTACTGTGTTTGTGAGAGAAAGGCCAAGATTATTAATTCAAGCATAATTGCCTAGTTATACTATCTGGTCTCCAATAAGACTGATCTGTATGCATTATACCAATTATTCTGAAACATGATCCCAAAATCACATCAGCATCACATTGGAACTTCTCGGAAATGCAGGTTCTCAGACCCCAACCCACACCTACCGAATCTGAAACTTTAGATGAATCCATCACTCTGCATTTTGATGAGTCCTCCAGTGTGTCTAATACAGCCTCTGTAGAGATATTACTGTGTAGAGTAAAGCTATTATTACTGCAGGTTCAAAATGCAAAGCTTCAGGCTTACCAGGACTAAGTCCCATTGCCATAGGAATGAAGATGCAGCCGTATCAGTGCTCAAGAATGAGCAGATCACTTTGTTGACAAAGCCATGGGAAAGTTCCCACCATTTGAATATACAGCAGGAACATATGTTAATAGCCTCTGAAGCATGAAATGTGGTGAATTATCTTTTAAAGACTGTTCTGCTCTTTGGAGTGGTTAAGCCAGCAAATAAATTAAAATTTTCTTTCTTTTGTTTTGGGGGGGGGTCACACCCGGCAGTGCTCAGGGGTTACTCCTGGCTCCATGCTCAGAAATTGCTCCTGGCAGGCACGGGGGACCATATGGGGCACCGGGATTCGAACCGATGACCTTTTGCATGAAAGGCAAACGCCTTACCTCCATGCTATCTCCCGGGCCCCAAAATTTTCTTTTTGAGGATGGAGAGATAGATAAATGGGCTGAGGGTATGCAAGAGGCCTAATTTCAGTCCCCCAAACATCATTGGGGACTCCCAAGCACAGAGCTAGAAGTAGCTTTGAACACCAACAGATGTGGACCAAAAAATAGAATAAAAGATTTTTTTTTTTTAGTCTAAGCACTTTTTGTTTTTGTTTTTGTTTTTTGGGGTCACACCCAGCAGAGCTCAGGGGTTACTCCTGGCTCTATGCTCAGAAATTGCACCTGGAAGTCTCAGGGGACCATATGGAATGCCGGGATTTGAATCACTGTCCTTTTGCATGCAAGGCAAAAGCCCTGCCTCCATGCTATCTCTCCGGCCCCCTCTTTTATAAGTTTTTATTTTAAAAACTGTTTTGGTTTTTGGTCCACATCTGTCTATGCAAGGCAGTGGATCAAGTTAGCTGCTTGTAAGGCAAGCACCCTACCTGCTGCATTATCTCTCTGGCCCCCAAAATACATTTTTCTTTTTCTTTTTCTTTCTTTTTTTTTTTCAAAATATATTTTTAAAAGTCTTTTTTTTTTGCTAGAAGTTTGTACTGCAGTATTGGTGTTAATTGTGTGACAAAACAAAGCAAATAAATATGCTGATAATATAATAATACTGGTAATAATAAGTAATCAACATTTCTTAGTGCTGAGTGTCAGGTAGTATTTTACATGTATCTAATTAAATTCCCATAATAAGAAATATATATACATATATATATAAGAGCCCCTTGTAAAATGGTGGAGGAAAGCAAGCTCTCTGGTGCTAGGTGTAATGTTGGACTGACATATTCTTAAAACATTAGCAATATTCATGAATCATTAACAGTACTGTAAACCACCATGGTACTTCAATAAAAATGGGTGGGGTAAGACTTAAAAATTGTCTAATTCCCACAAAAACCATGTGAAATAGTCACCACTTCACCATTTCCCTTGTCTTTCCTTTATATAAGAGCAAATACCAGCCCTGCCTTATGAATCCAGGGGTCAAATTCGGGGCTTCCTTTTTATCAGGCATTTTCTCTTACCACTTGAACTATTTCTCACACATTCACATCTTCTTTTGAAATTAAGACATAAAGATTGAGCAACGTGGCAAAAATCTCGTAAATGTTATTAAAAAATATTTCATTGAAGATCAGGAACTATTTTTGGTCTTTAGACTTTAAATTCTGACTGCCACCAATAGTTCCTACTTTTTAACTGTATATGATATTGGTATATAGAATTTATTTTAAAATCTATAACAATTATCTTACACAGGTAAATGTGGAATGTATTTTGTAGAAGATAATGCTTCTGATACAATTGAAAGTTCGGTGAGTAGAGGCTGAAACTTGCACTTATTTCACTTATTGTCTGTATATAGATTTGTGTAAATTAAAAAGGAGATGATTTCCTCTGGTTTAGGTTCTGAGTTTCATAGAACTATTGTGATCAAATTCTAAAATACTTCTATTACTTTGATTTATGTCAGTATTTTTAGTTGTAACAAAAAATACTCCCCACAGCTTCTAAAATACTAAAATGTATCAAGTATAATTTGCTTCAAAAATAAGTGAAACTTGGGGCTGGAGAGATAGCATAGAGGTAGGGTGTTTGCTTTGCATGCAGAAGGACGGTGATTCGAATCCTAGCATCCCATATGGTCCCCTGTGCCTGCAGGGGATGATTTCTGAGTGCAGAACCAGGAGTAACCCCTGAGCACTGTCAGGTGTAACCCAAAAACAAAAAAAAGAAAAGTAACACTTGGGAGAGGACTTGAGCCTAGAGCATATGGTTTGCATGTGGAAAAGTCAGGTTTGATCCCCAATGTCATGTGGATCCCCTGAGTATCACAGAATGTGTTCCTACCATCACTCTGACCCCCAAAAAATGAAAATAAAATGGCCAGACAGATAGTTTAAGGGTTATGACCTTGCTTGCCTGCATGTGACCAACACTGGTTCTGTCTTGAGCACTACATTGAATCCCTGAGCATTGCTGGAGTAACCTCTAAGCACAGAATCAGAGTAGTCTCTGAGCACTACTGGGTATGGTCCAAAATATAAAATGAAATGTATGTCAATTTAATCCTGAAATTCTTTTTTTTTTCACTTTTTTCCCCTTTATTTAAACATCTTGATTAAAAATATGATTATGATTAGGTTTCAGTCATGTAAAGAACACCCCCTTCACCGGTGCAACATTCCCACCACCAATGTCCCAAATCTCCCTCCATCCCACCCCACCCACACCTGTACTCCAGACAAGCTTTCCAGTTCCCTCATTCATTCACATGATTATGGTAGTTCTCTGTGTAGTTATTTTTATAACTGCACTCACCACTCTTTGTGGTGAGCTTCATGAAGTGAGCTGGAAGTTCCAGCCCTCCTCTCATTGTCTCTGAGTATTGTTGCAAAAATTACTTTTATTTTTCTTAAAACCCATAGATGAGTGAGACTATTCTGCTTCTCTCTCTCTCCCTCTGACTTATTTCGCTCAGCATGATAGATTACATGTACATCCATGTATAAGAAAATTTCATGACTTCATCTCTTCTGACGGCTGCATAATATAATCCTGAAATTCTATATAACTTAATAATGATTCTTCTGAAAATGTGGCTATTATTAATAGAAAATAGCAAATGTGGGTAATTCATGTTTTTTGTATAGTAGCCAGCTATTTTTTATCTATTTGCATTAGTTTACATGCCATCAAATAGTTTTGAGGTCCTGTATAGGAAAATGAGTGTAGTTGGTTTCAGAAAAGTCTTAAAGCTTCCATTTTTTTAAGGATATCCTAGGTACAAGAGGGAAATGGAGAACATGGGTGGCAGGAAAGTTATACTGGTGAATGGTGGTGTACATTCAGCAACTGAAACCCAACTTCGAACATCATTGTAACCACTTAAATTATAAATAATAATATTTTAAGAAATTCAGGAGTGAAAATATAAAATTTGATTGGAAAAAATGCTTAAAATTTTTAAAAGTAATATAGGTTAGTGAAGTTCAAAGAATTAGTAGTGGGTAAAACACTTGCCAACCCAAATTTCATTGTTGGCACCCAGTGTAGTCCCCCAATTCTTCTTAGGTAGTGATCCCTAAGTACAGAGCCAGCCAGGAGGGTATGACACAAATAGAAAAAAAAAAATCTATTTTTAAAATTTGTATCACAGTTACCATAGCATTCATTCCAATTAAATGTCCCAGGTTTTGGGTGTTTTTTTTTTGGGTTTTTTTTTTTTTATTTCAGAGTACATTGTTTTTAGCAACCAAGGAGTTTAAGAAAGGTCTATGAGTTATTTTTCTGGGTTCAAATGATGGCAATTTTCCCCTAAACAAATCCTTTCTGTATACTTGCTAATCTTCTTTCTTTTATCTGACATTTTCTACCTTGAAGTATTTTATTTGTGTATACAAATATATGATACCCCCTTTAATTCGTTTCATAGATGCTTAATGTATATTAAATTACGGTTTTGTTTTGTCTTGTTATGTTTTGTAGCCACACCTGGTGGTGCTCGGGGTTACTCTTGGCTCTGTGCTCAGAAACTACTCACGGCAGGTTCTAGGGACTATACGCGACGCCAAGATCAAACCTGGGTTGGCTGCATGCAAGACAAACACCCTACCTGCTATGCTGTTTCTCTGGCCCAACTAATGTATTTTGAATTGAGTGAATTAATGTTGAAGCTAAATAAACAATTCAGGTTTTTTTTGTTTTTGTCTTTTTTTGGGGGGGTCATACCCAGCAGTGCTCAGGGGTTACTCCTGGCTCCATGCTCAGAAATTGCTCCTGGCAGGCACGGGGGACCATATGGGGCACTGGGATTCGAACTGATGACCTTTTGCATGAAAGGCAAATGCCTTACCTCCATGCTATCTCCCGGGCCCCAAGAATTCAGTTTTAATCATAAGAATATAACATTTTTGTGAAGACATTTTATATTACTTGTAATATATTTTTTACCTCTTTTTTCTTTCTTACTTTTTTTTTTTATTTTGGGTCACACCTGGCAGCACTCAGGGATTACTCCTTGCAGGGTCAGGGGACCATATAGGGTGACAGGATTCGAATTACCGTCCTTCTGCATGCAAGGCAAATGCCTTACCTCTATGCTATCTCTCCAGCCCCTCTGCCTCTATTTTTAAAAAGTAGTTTAGACCCTCTCTCAAGATAGTAAAAATTTTTATATTAATAATTTTTATTTTGACCAAGAGGCAAAAGAGGGGTGATATAGGATGCAGGCTGGGAACAGGGGTAGAGGGAAGATAACATTGGTGGTGGGAAGTTTGCCAGGTTCAAGAAGGCTGGACACCTCTCCTGGTGATTCTTGACCAAGTAGGCCAACTATTCAACTCGGAACCCTAAGATGTGGTACTACAAGGGATTATCCAGGCTAACCCATCAATGCTTGTAATGCTGTAGGACTATGAGGTACTGAGGATCCAATCAGAGTCAGCGTCATTTAAAGACATGAACTTAACCCCAGGCTCTCTCTTCAAGCACCTAGTTTCATCTCTTTTAATATAAAAATAAAAGTGTTATTTATATATTCATGTAACACAAATATTTTATCTGTTTTCTTTGTAGAACCCTCAGGGAGAATTGGAACCAGCATCATTTTCCTGGACATATGAAGAAATTAAAGAAGTTCACAAGCGTTGGTGGCAATTGAGAGATAATGCTGTAGAAATCTTTTTAACAAATGGTAGAACACTCCTGTTAGCATTTGATAACACCAAGGTAAATTCAGCTGAAATTCATGAAATCTTTTTTACATGATCATAGGACCAGTGTAACTGTTCTCATGCTGACTATATGAAAAATTTAATTAAATTTTATTCACTATTTCTGAAATCAAATACTGCCTTATATCCTAATTAAAATAAAACTTTGGTTATATAAAGATTATTTCTGGGAACTGAAGAGATAATACAGCAAATAAGGCACCTGCCTTCCACAGACAAGGGACCAATCCTTGACGTACAAATGCCTCTATCTGAGCACCATTGGGAATGATTCCTGAGTACAGTTGGGTGTGACCCAAAAAATATTTTAAGGGATCATTTCTGCTCTCCAGAATGGTATAAAACACTGAATTAATATAAAAATGACTATATCTGTAAAAAAATCAACAAATCCATTTTTTGCAAACTTCATGACTTTCACATGCCTTTAGCTACTATAGAGCTAATCTTTCTTGTTGAAATTCAGTGTCTTGGGAAAAGTTCTGTACCCTTGCTACCTCTAGCTCCTTCCTTCCAGTTATCCTTTTGAATGCTCTAACATTTTCTTTTCACCCCTTTACCTATAACTTCTCAGGTCTGAGCCCCCAGTGACCTCCATTTAGGCCTAATAATCTCTGTGGTCATATTTAAGTCCTCATCAGCTTGATTTATCAAGCATATTTGACACTGCTGATTATTTTCTTTCTTAAAGCACACAACTTTCCTCACTGGGCTTTTCTAGGCCATCATTTATATTCTCCTTACTCTCCTTTTACCTAACAACCCACTATTGCTGGAAGAAATCCCCTTCAAGTATCACTGTGTTCATTCTTAGATCTCTTTTATTCTCAGCCTTTCTTGTGACTTTAAAAGGTACTTAGAGGGGCCAGAGAGAAAAATACAGTAGGTAAGGCACTGGCTTTTCATGCAGCCAACCTAGATTTCATCCCCAGCACCCTATATGGTCCCCCAACCACTGCCAGGATTGATCTCTGAATTTTGGAGAACTACTCCTGAGCCAGAGCTCAGAGGTTGCTTTCTGTGGTGCTCAGGAAACATATAATGCCAGGGATTGAACCAGAGCTCTCAGTCATTTCCTTGACCAAGATATGGCTTCTTAAATACTCTGTGCCTTTTTGTCTCATAACTATAGCTTTTTTATTCATTCTTCTCATTTATTTTCAGTCCCATCCCTAAATTACCCACATCTCTGATTCTTCTTATGCCTAGTATATATAAACACTTTGATATTTCAAAACTATTTTCATAAAATACCTGCCTCATTTATTTCCCAATTATTAATTTAATAAGATTTTAATGTAAAATATCCTATATTGCATAAGAAATTGTATTCCATTTTTATAAAATAAATATTCCCGCAGAATTGCCAGTTGAGCAGCTATAGCACAAAGGATGTAAGCAATTCTAATTAGAAAATCTGTGACATATTGTATTTAGAGGAAGACTCTTTCCTTTAGTCAAAAAAAATGTTTAGTATCAGTATATAAAAAACTTGTTTATGCAAACTTTTCACACATTTTTACTAGCAAATTTCTCCAACAAAACCTGCAAAAAAGAAAAAAAAAACTTTAGCAAGAAATGAATTAGAACCGTAGGTCTTCTCTATTAATGTTAGTAGACGAAAAGTATTTTCTTAAAATTGGGGCCAGAGATATAATACATGTATTAAAGCACTGGCCTTGCATACCGCTTACCCCTGTTGAATCCATTCGCCACATCTGGTGTGCCAAGCACAATAGTAAGAACCTCTGAATATAGAAGCCCCTGAGTTGTGCTGTGGACACACACACACACACACACACACACACACACACACACACACACACACACACAAAATTGATAGTATTGAATTGTACAGATTTTTTTATTTGAAAATTTCACAATTTATTGGTAAACATTTTTTATAATGACACACTTGCAAAATGAATTTCACAGAAACATGCATTGTGAAAAGTTATTAATTATGGTCACACAAGTAGCTACTAGGATAGAGGAATAGATGATGTAGGATGCATGAACGAATATTCTTGTTACCACCTAATCATTTGTAGTGCCAATTTTTAATAGTACAGATTTTTGAGCAAAAAAATGGCAATAAGCTTAAAAGTGTTATCTGGGTTGTTTTTTTTTTCTCCTATAGGTTCGTGATGATGTGTACCACAATATACTAGCAAATAACCTTCCTAATCTTCTGGAGTATGGCAACATTACTGCTCTGACAAATTTATGGTAT
Organism: Crocidura indochinensis; assembly: GCA_004027635.1. Taxonomy (NCBI): domain Eukaryota; kingdom Metazoa; phylum Chordata; class Mammalia; order Eulipotyphla; family Soricidae; genus Crocidura; species Crocidura indochinensis. The sequence goes on along the minus strand of PVKC010027503.1, from coordinate 7,015 downwards.
ACTGGACAGATCACTAATTTTGAATATTTGACTCACTTAAACAAACATGCTGGTCGCTCCTTCAATGATCTTATGCAGTATCCAGTGTTCCCCTTTATACTTTCTGACTATATTAGTGAAACCCTTGACCTCGGTGATTCATTAGTCTACAGGTAACTAAATATATTATCACCTTTTGACTTTATCAGTATGTGTGTTTATTTTAGACTCTCTTTATCTTAATGATATTTTACCTCACTTCACTGTTTTTGAAGTTCTTATATGAAATAGTTAAAAATATACAAAACTTTAATGAATATATATTGAGCTGATATATGTCTATCACTTCAACTTAACAAGATATTTGCCAAATTTGTAACTTTTATGTTTCCCCTTTATTTAAGATAAATAGTAAATATAGTTCTGTTTTGGTTTTGGTTTGGGGGTTTTATTGTAGATTTGTATGTGTGTGTTTGTTTTTCTTTGTTTATTATTGGGGTGGGTTGCCTCTCCTATATTCTTCAGTTCATTCTCTTAAGGGAAAAAACACATTATTTTCTTTAGGGGTAGCCTCATGATTAGTGCTTGTGTTAAGGCCTGCTCTTGATGGTATTTGGACTGGCATTACAGGCTATTTTTATAATGATTAACATTTTGCACCTTCTGTAAAAAATATACAATTTCACTTGGTATCTTAGGGTTTTTTAACAGTATACATACAAATTTTTCTCTCATTGTGACAAATGAAAACTGGAATTTTGTTTCATGAACCTGTACTTAAATGACAAAAAATAGGCCTTATACAATTTTCAAAAAATCAAGTTCAGGTCAATATATTTATCAATTAACATCAATGGTGAATCAGAGAGATGGTACAGGTAGTAAAGTGCTTGTCTTGCAATCTACCACCCTTGTTTGATCCCTGACACCATATGATTCCCCTGAATACAGCCAAAGATCACTTCTGAACAAAATAAATTTTTATGTTAATGGTTTTGTAGCTGATTTTTGGCTTATTTTATTTGCTTAGGAGTAATTTCTGATTTTTCACCATTAATATTGTTTCTTCAAAAATAACTTAAATTTATTATATAGATTAGATTTGGCGGGCTAAAGTATAACACGGTGAGTAGGGCGTTTGCCTAGTACATGGCCCACACAGGTTCTATTCCTGGTATTCCATATGGCACCTGAGTATGCCAGGAGTAATTTCTGAGCTTAGAGCCAGAAGTAACCCCTGGGCACTGCCAGATGTGGTCAAAACATTTTTAATTATATATATTCTAGAAAACTTTTTATTTTTTTACAAGGAGGGGCAGTTAATTTCCTGCAGAGAGGAAGGCATGTGGTTCTGAGAATTGAACCCAGGACTTAACATCTGGAAGGCATGTACTCTGCCATCTGAGCCATATCCCCAGCCCATTTTTACTCTTTTAGTAAAGATTTTAAGATTAGAAAAGGGGCTGGAGAGATAACATGGGGGTAGGGCATTTGCCTTGCATGCAGAAGGACAGTGGTTCAAATGCTGGCATCCCATATGGTCCCCCAAGCCTGCCAGGAGTAATTTCTTAGCATAGAGCCAAGAGTAACCCCTGAGCGCTACCGAGTATGACTCAAAAGAAAAAAAAGATTAGAAAAATATCAAAAACAAAATCAATATTTATTATCATTAATTTTGGAATCACTAGGAAATAATTACATATACTAAAATTAAAAGTATATTAACTTTTGCCTTAGCAGAACTGGTTTAACATACTGGAATAGACAGTGTTGAATGTTACTTCCTTCCTTGTGGCAGGTTGGATGACTCCTCAGCCAAGGAAACCCACCTTATCTCATTAGATCTTTTTCTTTTGCTCTTTCAAGTAGTACAGCGGTGTTACTCAACATAATAGACATACTGCTTGTGAAAGTGAAAACTTATTCAGTTTTTCTGCACTAAGAATAGTTAGACTTGCATGAGTGCACACATGTATATGTGCAGCCACTATACACAGTGGAGTCTCTCCGTATCTGTGAATGAAATCGCGAAATGTGTTTCAGCACAGACAGTCTCACCCTGTTTATTTTGATCATTTATTTTTTATTATTGTTGTTTTTGGGGGACCCCAAAAGCAGTGCTCAGGGTTTAATCCTGGCTCTGCGCTCTGGAATCACTACTGGCAGGCTCGGGGGACCGTGTAAGATTCCAGGGATCTAACCCAGGTCAGCCACGTACAAGGCAAACTCCTACCTGTTGTGCTATCACTCCAGTCCATCACATACTGTTTTTAAATTTTTTATTTCACCTAATAATTCATGATTAGATTTCCTAATCAAACTGAAATTCTCTGCCTAAGTATAGAATCTGGGACAAGAACTTCAAGAGCATTGTAGGAATCAACAGCCATAAAAACACATCTATTTTGCTTCTGTAGGAGGGAATGGACAGGAGAGAGAACAGCTTCTTTTCCTGTAGTCATAACTTTGGAATGTGAGGTGCCAGTATGAAACTATCAAAAAAATGTTCTGCTTCACTAGTTAATGAAATCTTGAATATAAGTAAACACTGCACCAAGGGCCAAGCCTTTTGTATTTCATTTATTTTATTATAGAATGCAGGATCTAAGCAGCCTAATCCTAACAAATGATTTCATATTTTCTGCTCCACCTCTCCCTTTGTAGAAATCTCTCCAAGCCTATAGCTGTTCAGTATAAAGAAAAAGAAGATCGTTATGTGGACACATACAAGGTAGCTTTGTTTTTCTTCATATTTTAAAATTTGAAAGTTGGAGCTCTGATATATAAATATGAGTTTAACATAATTTAAAATGTATAGTGATGATTTTTCTGGTTATTACTTCTGTGTTGGGTGTCAAACAACTGGAAATATTTTATGATCATAAATATGATTCTCTGTCAATTCCCTATAAACACATTAATTCACAAAATAAAATATACTTATTATGGCATAAATTAGAAGTTAATACATTTTATATTAAAATACAAGATAATAGATCTTACAAAAATTACAACAAATTCTTTTTTTCCCTAATGTAATTTATGTAACTGTCGGTGTATTTTTATGTGCCATAATCTGGTTTTATTCATATTTTATAAAATTTGCATTGCTATATTGATTAACTTGCAATAAGTTAATAAGTTAGCCAATTAAAATCACATTTTAAAATAAAGCCTGTTTTTATGAATTCATTTTATTCTGTTAGAAATTTGAAAAAGCTCTTTAACTACCTGTTGCATTCTTTATAACAATATGCAGATAAGTGCATAATGTTTGTTCGTTTTTCATCGTTTTTGTTTTTGGGCCACATCCATCAGCGTTCAGGAGTTACTCCTGGCTCTGCACTCAGAAACCACTCCTGGCAGGCTCAGGGACCACATGGGATACCAGGGATTGAACCTGGGTCAGCCACATGCAAGGCAAATGCCCTACCTGCTGTGCTATTGCTCCAGCCCCTCATCATATTATTTTATGTCATTTCCTAGAAGGTTATAAATAGATATATATGGATATACATTTGGATATATATGGATATAGACCCTCAACAGAGGTCCCCCCAAATCTTATAAATACCATTGCTCGATTTTTAGGTAGCTGAAAGTGGGGCCTACTGAAAGTGAGGATCAAGAAGTAACTAGTAAATTTATCACCTTACCAGTTATCAGAACCTCAAAGAACTATGGAGATAAGAGTAGGACAGATTTCCCAGGCTATTCGTTAGTGCTCAAGAGTCTCCAGAGTACCCCCAAAAATACTCAGGGCTGCACCTGGAAATGTTGGCTTTTTTTTCAAATGGACTGAGTCCAAGGCCCTGGGCCATTTGCAGCCATGTAAAAAGATGGCTGTGACCCCTTCCAGGGGCACAAGGACCATTAAAACAGAAGAGGGGAAAACTTGGATTGCCCCCATTCATGGCTCAGAACTGAAACTGCATTACCAAAAATCCTTTTCCGAAGAACCTCGGCCTTCTCAGAAACTGATGGAGGGCCTTAATTGGAAGAGGTTTAGAAAGAAAAAGCTTATACAAGCGGACTGATTTAATAAGAATAATTTTTGGCTTGAATTTGGACTTTGACTTTAAGAATTTCGGACTGGACTTTTAGTTTAAACCACTCTGAACTCTGGACATCTAGAAGTGCCCTGTGAAGCTGTGAAAAACAAACAAACAAACAAAACAGTCTAGTCTGTGAATCCAGGGGACAAAAGGTTCAGCAAGGAAGCTTTTTGACAGTATCTACAGCTCTCTCACCTCGCTGTCAGTTCTGTCAAAAGACCTCAATTGCCTCCCCCACAAGCTCTTTATTCACATTTGTTAATCACCCCCACCTGGAAGATCCAGGGGGTATGATAGGTAAAAAACAGCATCATAAAAGTTACACAACAGTTGAGTATCAAATTTAGGTCAGCCACAAGCAAGGCTAGTGACCTACCCTCTGTATTACCTCTTCAGTCCAAAGAAATTTTTAAGATGAAGACATTTCTAGTGATTGTAGCAACTTTAGACTATTTGATCAACATAGACTCTATGAGTTATAACTGGGGGCTAGTGTTCTATACAAAGTAAGGGTGTACCATATGTGTATTTTCTGTCGAAATGAGAGAGTAAAGGACCTCCAGCTGCTTCTTGAATGGTTAGGCCTTGGCAGAGCACCAAAACAGAGACTCTATGTGGCTAAGGTTCAAAAACAAGTGGGTGGACAAGCTATGAACAATGAACTCAAGAGTGAATAAGTAAAGACAGATTAAAACAAACCTGGAGAGGCTTTTCTAGCTTTGCCTAAAGCACATTATGATCAGACGATGCAAATCAAACAACAATGAGATACCATCTCACACCACAGAAACTGGCACACATCATAAAGAACAGTGCTGGCACAGACGCGGGGAGAAAGAGACTCATTCACTACTAGTGGGAATGTCAGCTGGTCCAATCTTTTTGGAAAACTAGATAGATATTTCTCAGAAAACTAGAAATTGAGCTACCATATGATCTAGCAATACCATTCCAAAGGCTATAACTTGGGAGTCCAAAAATACAATGCAAAAAAGCCCTCTGCATTTTATATTTATCATTGCACTAGTCACAATAGCCAGAATCTGGAAACAACTCAAGTGCCCAAGAGCAGAAAAATGTATAGAGACGCTATGGGACATCTATACAATGGAATATTATGCAGCTATTATAAAAATGAAGTTATGAAATTTGTTTATAATGGTTGTATATAAAGAGCATTAAATGCTGAGCAAAATGAGGGAGGGGATAGACTTAAATGAGCACACACATTTATAGGATAAAAAATTAACATAATATGGTATTTATATCCAGAGACAACAGAGATGATGTCCAGAAGGATCTGTCCATGGTAGGAAGTTTGCCACAAAGCGGAGAGTGTATAGTTAAGGCAGTGACAATGATGATTGGAAATACTCACTCTGGACAAGAATTGGTCCTAAGAGTGATAGGTATGATACCCCTTCAGTAGCAGTATTGCAAACCATAGTGTCTAAAAGAGAGAGAAAGAGAAAAGAAAAATGTCTGCCTCAGAGACTGGTAGCACAGAGGACAGGATGAAAATTTGGGGGCATTAGTTTCTACTAGAAAATGTGCAATGGTGAAGGGTGTTGTACATTGTATGACTGAATCTCAATCATGAACAACTTTGTATCTGTAGAAATAAAAAAAAAAAAACTTTTAGCCAATGTTTAAAGTAACTAAAAATAATACAAATAAAAAGTGAATTTTTAAAAAATAAATAAAGCACATTATGATGCGTTCTCTTGATTGCCTGTTTCCTGCAGTATTTGGAGGAAGAATACCGCAAAGGAGCAAGAGAAGATGACCCCATGCCTCCAGTACAGCCCTACCACTATGGCTCTCACTACTCCAACAGTGGTACTGTGCTTCACTTCCTGGTCAGGATGCCTCCTTTCACAAAAATGTTTTTAGCCTATCAAGGTAAGGATTGCTTCATACCACCTAAAATGTCATATTGGGTCATACGGAAATAAAACCTGATTACTGATTCAAACCATACAGGGAAGAATTCTGGTTGTGGCCAGAGAAGAGAGTACGGCTGCTACAGGAATTGCCCTGTACACACTCAGCCTGGATACATTATCTTATATGTTCCCCTGAACCCACCAGAAATAAGCCCTGAGCTTACCCACAAAAAAAGTAAATTAATTAAAATAAATGATTTTTTAATTCCATTTATTTCTTCCCTAAAATTCTCCCCTTTGGGAGTGGGGGTAAAGAGGGTATGATGCTCCCAAGCTGTGCTCAAGGACACAGTCTCCACTTCTACTGATAATTGGACCAACAAAGTCTATAAGTTCAGTCTGAAACCTGAGAAAGTGTTGTTACTCAGGACCTTGGGTCCCTCGGGGCTACCCTACCACTGCTTAGGGGCCTCTAGCAATGCTCAGAAGACCATGTGGTGCCAAGATTGTTTTCTAACCTCTGTAATAGCCTTTTCCCACAAAATTATCCCTTAAAACCTGCCATAAGCCAAAATCATTTTGCCAATCTCAAATTTTAGCTTCAAACTTACACAAAATTATACAAAAATATACAAATATTTTAAATTTTTAATTAATATGATTTGGATCATCAGTGACCTGGTTGTAGAGCATCCAAAAGATGATGTCTTATTCCAGCCACTTCAAGGAATATAAAAACAATACTTCTGTTCTTAGTAGAGACTTTAAAACTAAAAACTAAGATTTGGAAAGCCCCATAATTGTTAGCAGGATACATGATCGCACTCGGTTCTTAGTTATTAACAGTGTACTAAGAGAACTTAATGAAGGTGTGACCTTGCGAAGTCTTATATTCATGCATAGGAAAATTTACTTAATTTTCTAGAAATTTACTTAATTTACTTGATTTCATAGAATATATAAAACTCGGTATATCCTCTTCTATTCCCAAAACAAGTAAAAGAAAAAAAATAGTTTTAACAAATTAAAAAATAATTTTTCTCTTGATAGGGGAAAAAATACTTACCTACTTTAATTTTTTTTCTTTTTTTTTTT
>PVKC010027502.1:0-15731 GCA_004027635.1 Crocidura indochinensis | reverse complement strand
AAAGAAAGAAAGAAAGAAAGAAAGAAAGAAAGAAAGAAAGAAGGAAGGAAGGAAGGAAGGAAGGAAGGAAGGAAGGAAGGAAGGAAGGAAGGAAGGAAGGAAGGAAGGAAGGAAGGAAGGAAAGAAAGAAAGAAGGAAGGAAGGAAAGAAAGAAAGAAAGGAAGGAAGGAAGGAAGGAAGAAAGAAAGAAAGAAAGAAAGAAAGAGAAAGGAGAAAGAAAAAGAAAGAAATGTGTCCCTTCAAAAAGTGTATTTCAATCTTATTTATCTTTATATATGCATATATAAAGTATTTGCCATCTAATGTAAGGGGTAATACTCCTGGGTAAGGTGTTTTGACTACTCCTGATATTTTAACACCTGGTATGTAAATTTTATTACTGGTGATAAATGAAAACTGTTTTAATGATTTACTAAAAGTATGAGTTTAAGAACAGTCCTTCAAGAAGTTCTAACCACAAAACTATTGAATGGAAAATATTTTCAGTAGAATAACACTTGACATTAAGAAGCTTTAGTGGGGTAGTACTCAAGCAATGTCAGAAGGTCCAGGGAAACCTCTCTGCAATTTTTTGTCAACCATGCTCAATGTTGAATACGATGCCCTGAGGATGTGGTGCTGCTTGGGTCCTGCAGTGCCAGGAATAACCTGAACCACTCTGACAGTTCTCAGGAGCCTCTAGTGATGTGTCCCAGATACTCTGGGCACCATGTGGTACCAGGGATCAAATAGGGATAAGCCACAGGAAAAGCATCTGCCATAATTCCTGTACTATCTCTCGAGCCCCAAGAATATTTATTTTCATTAATTTAATTAATTTTATTCTTGTGTATAAGTGTGCCTGCATATGTGTGGAAAATTCAGTATTTTAATATGCACATGTGTTTGCATATGTATCTCTATGTTGTGTTTTCTTTTCTCTCCTCTCTTTCATATATCCCTATTCCAGTCAAAGAAATATTGTAGAGGCAGAGTGATCATTCAGTGATTGCCTTGCATGCAACTGAATTGAGTTTAATCCCTGGAATTTCACAAGGTCCCCTGAACCCCTACACATTCTGAAGCAGAGCCAGGAGTAAAATTTAAGTCCTGCAAAGCGTGGGTCCCCCAAAGAAAAACAATAATTGCAAGGTGCTTAAAGTGTTAGAGCAATAGGACAGGGTGTATGCTTGCACCATATATGGTCCTATATTTCCACCCTCGCTGATACCTGAATATAGCATTAGAAACCTTATCACTGTTGGTTGTGGTCCAACTAAAATGTTTAAAATGTGGCTGACTCAGGAGCTTGGCTAGCATTGGATGCTATGTATGCTTTATAGACCACCCTATGCACCACTAGGAATCACTCCTGAACAGTCAGAAAGCAAGACACAATTTAAATAATTAAATTTTTACCATTTTTTGAGAAGTCCTATATAAATTCTTACTAATTTTTAATTAAAATTAAATATGTGTTTTGCAAATACGTCTGAATTGTTTGGTAAGACATATTTGATAGCAGTATACATATGTATGTATATATGTATATATATGCATTTGAAACAGTCATATATAGTAAATTTTCTAGAACCTTACATTAAACTTTATTGTAAAAACTATTGATTATTTTATACATTTGTGAAAAATAGCACTGATGATTTCAGGCATAGATTAATCTAGTTGTATATTCATGAAGTGTACCATATATGATATGTATTAATTTATGCATCAGTTCATTCAACTTGATAGCTTAAATGTTTATATAAAAAGCAATATTAGAATAAAATTAAAATAAATATTATCAATTATGTTTTATGACAGTCTAGTCTTTGAATTATAGAACAAGCAAAGCAAGTTTGTATTATTGATTTTTGGGTGTTTTTTATTTAAAATGGTGCTGAAGTCAATATAGATTAAAAGCATTTAGCCATGTATTTAAAAATGCAATTTTCTATTAATGGCCTAAGGTTGTATATAAGGAATAGCATGGAAGGAATGCAGCTTTTGTTTGACTACTAAAGAAAAGTGCAGAGCTAAATCTTATTTTAGAATGCTTATCATTTTAGATACAGACTTTGAATGAGCAGCTAATAGCTAAAATTATTTAGGAGATAAAAATTGGTACTGTGAGGATTAGCTTTAATTTTAAGTATCCATAATTGAAGTGCCACATTATGATTTTAATGTTATGATAATCTTGTTAACAAGCTGTTGTGTATATACTATCATATTTTAATGTAGTTGCAAAGCTTAAGTAAACCATAAAGTAAATTGCTTTTTGAATTAGGCTTTTACAAGTGGAAAATTAGTGGTTTACATGTTTTGAATACTTATTTTATTACTACTATATTTGTCATTTTCTACAACTTAACAATAAGAGAATAGGTTTATAGATAATACTATGTTATATTTAAATAAATTAGCATTTGTTATTACCATTTCTAATTATTAAGCTCATTCTACATTTACTGCAATGATAGATTATTGTATTTTCCTACAATAAGCTTTCTAGGATATATACATTGTACTACAGTTATGCTATTTTTATGCTATTTTGATATCAGTAATTATGATATATTAATTCAATCCATATTATTTATTTAAAAATATGACCCATTGACAGGTGTTAAAAAGCTGTTAAGTTAGAATAATTTTAATGTGTTGCATCAGTTGATAAAGTATGGTTAATTTTATGATTTATTTAGTAATCTTAATTTAAGGGGCGACATACCTAGTGTTATTCAAGAATTACTTCTGGATCTGCTTCAGTATCACTCCTGGTGAAAAAAGGGGGATCATTTGTGGTGCTGGGGATCAAACTGGTCAAATCTGCAAAGTAATTGTCCTTCATACTGTACTGTCACTCAAGCCTAGTAATTTGATAGTTCAAGAGGCTATAATCAAACAATATTAAATGAAAGACCAGATAATAACTATATTTAGCTTTCCATGTAATATGGGACTTGTTGCAATTATTCCATTCTAATGATGTAGTGAAGAGTAACTGAATAGATAAAATGTGACTAAAAGGGTGATGGAGGGTGCATCAGTGTGGATTTTCCCATAATATTTATTTCTGAAAGCAGGCTGCTAGTTGGGTAACTCATTCCTTTCTAACCCTAGTTCAAGAGCCAAGAAGATTTGAGATAAGTAAAATATATTTGAAAGAATTTTATATGTACAAATTATAAATACACCCAAATATACAATGCACCTGACATTATACAAATATATACATGAATATATTTTAATTTGTAATAGTTCCAGACATATTAACACTCAAAATTGTAATTAAGTCCTTCCAGTGGTTTAATAAGCACAATTGTAGACTGTGTTTTTATCTCCCAGTTGCAGGTGATAATGTGTTAGTCTTCTAAATTTCTTGATCATGTAAGCAAGCAAATTTAGAATTAAATGACCAGTTGCAATAATATGATTGCTAATATGTAACCAGCATGAGGTATTGGTATCAATTTCATTGAGCTGATTAGAATTAATTTGGTAATCATAGATTAGAGTTAAAAATATTACTAACCACTAAAAAGCTGTCTATGTTATGAAATGGTATATTGCCAATCTATTGGTTCTTTACTTGTTTACCACAATGGACAGCAATAAAATTGCATTATGCTCTTTTAATTAATTCACTATTTAACAAGTGGATAAAAATTGTGGAAGTTCTTAAAGTTCATACATAATATCCATTTATTTGAAAATATTGTGATGTTTTCCTCTGGTCGCCTATTTTAATTTCTTTAGAAGATTTTTATCCATAGCATTTTTAAAGGAAGTGTTCCCATTTAAAACATTCATTTTTTACTAATTTATTAAATTATTGTATTTGAAATTTTCTTTGTGACTAGAAAAGCAATTGTTTTAAAACAAAATGCCATGTAGGAATATTTAAACTATTTTTAAAAGTGTTCTTGCAATATAATGTTTAAACTTTCTAATGTCCTTTAAGGAATTTAAGACTTTTAGTTTAATTCATTGCATTTTCTTTTACCCTGATTTAAGTGTCAGTACTTTGTCTGTGAAATTGAAAAAATAATGTATTTATTCTATTTAGAGAACGTTCATAAACCAGGCCACTAATATTTTTAGTTGATATCTGTGCTATGTTCACAAAATAATTATCTTGCAAGTATCTTTCTCTTTTAGGATTTATCTATTTTTTAAGATTGGTAAGAAAAATGATTTACAATAAGGTTAAATTACTTACTGGTATTATATTTATCATTGTCATATTTTTCCTTCATAGTTCATTTCTTTTTTCATCCCCTTAGATGTTGTTTTTAATTTCGTATTTTTGTGAGGGAATATTGCTAGAGACATTTCTCACCCAGAGGTATGAGTTGTATTGAAATTTAAACAGTTTAGATACTAGAGTTGTTTAGGGAATCTATATTTTTCACTCCAAAAGAAACAATTACTACTTTTGACACATAATTATAGTTAAATGATTGTGCATGAATAAAATATATTCAATAATCTAAAGTGCATTTGGTGGCTAGTTTGAATTAGCCATCATTATTAATCTAATTCTGAGAATCATTCATAGATAGGATCATTCCATTAAATCAAGACTATTTTTATTTGGAATTAATTCAGTATGCATTCTGTAATTCTTATTGATTTAGATGAATCTGCATACCAGATATTTTTTAAAGAAATGTATTGCTATTTTAGTAATTCCATTAACTATCTACTGATATTTTAAAATCATGAGAAAATCTTTGTCACATTGACCTCTTAAAAATATTAACTAATAAGCTATAGTTAGTGCATAACTTTCTGCATTATATCAATAATAATTAATCTCATTTATATTCCTTAATTGTTTGAGCAAACATAATTTTATGACAAACGTCAAAATTACTATAGGTCTCTCATAATTATTCTTTATCTATGTAACAACACACACATATATACATATATATATATACACACATCTGAGTATAACAACAAAAATATTGAGTTCTTTATCTATGTAACAACACACACATATATACATATATATATATACACACATCTGAGTATAACAACAAAAATATTGAGTTCTACCAAAAAACCATAGTAGCACATTAAATTATATTTTCAAATCATAGTGTCATAGGGCTGGATTAATTGGTGAAAAGGTGTCATTTTGAAATTCTTTTTTTTTTTTTTTGAGTCACATTCATTGATGCTCAGGGGATACTCCTTACTATGAACTGAGAAATCGCTCCTGGCTTGGGGGACCATATGACCAGAGGATGGAACATGGTCTGTCCTAGTTTAGTGCATGCAAGGAAAATGCCCTACCACTTGTGCCACCACTCCTGCCCCCATTTTGAAATTCTTTATTTAAGCTATTAATATATAGCATTTTGGGGCTGGTGAGATAGCATGGAGGTAACGTGTTTGCCTTTCGTGCAGAAGGTCATCAGTTCGAATCCCGGCGTCCCATATGGTCCCCTGTGCTTGCCAGGAGCAATTTCTGAGCATGTAGTCAGGAATAACCCCTGAACACTGCTGGGTGTGGCCCCCCCAAAATATATAACATTTTGTGAGTTATTATTGTACATTATTGATTTTAGAATTATGAGAAAACATGAACATAATCATATAGGAAGTAACACTGAGTAAAGCTGAATTTCTTCAAAGAGTGATGAGGTAATTGTCAAAGAAATGGGATATCTAAGAAAGAATGGTCCGTTAATTCAATTTTTATGAGCACCCAATGATATACAAGGTTGTATGTGTTTTAGACCTACAATTCCACACTTTCAAAACTTAGGTTATCACACCTGTTTCACTACCAAAGCATCCCATTAAAAATGGGAAACAATGCTGATACAGACATTTGATCATAGAAGACAATTATGGGCACTAAGTAAATAAAAAACTGCCCATTATCATTTACAATCAGATAGATAGTAGTTTTAAATACCTATGCATAATTATAATCATTATAACTTTATTTATCATAGTGAATTCCTGAAAGAACATAAGACCCTGATGACAGATAAGTGAATAAAGAAATTGCAGTATACTTATACAGCACAATTCTATTTAATTATATGATGAAATCTTGACCTTACGTAACATGGTTACAAGTAGATGTTGTCATGCTAAGTAAATGAGGTAGATGAAAAAAGACAAATGCCTGGTGGTCACAGTCTTATGTGAAACACACACAAAAAATGCAAAGGGTATCTACAAAGATTCTTAGATTATACTATTTTTGTTAATGTTCCTTTTATACTGTTATTTTTAACCATTAATATATTTTACATGCATGTATATATTGAATTTTTACTTAGGATTAGACTCAACAGTGTTCAAGGTTGACTCCTGGCTTTCTACTCAAAACTCACTCACAGGAAAATTTAAAAAAAAATATTTTAAATCTGTGCAAACAGCATCTGAATAAATCAGTGCAGCATATTCAGACAATAGAATATTATTCAGTGCTAAAAATACCTTAACTAGCAAGCCATACAAAAGTATGGTGAAAATGCAAAATCTTAAGATAAATAAAAAGGGTTACTTCTTAGAAGGCTCACATGGACTGTATGAACATTGTTCTGAATATTTTCCTTGCTATAGCATATCTCTGATACATGTTGCCTCAATATAGTATTTTCTTGTTATTGGTGTTCTTGATTTCACATTGATAGATACCTTTGCTCTAATACATTTTGTCTAGGGGATAGAGAAGTATTGTAACAAGTTAAGTGTATACCATGCACATCACCGAGAGTGATCCCTAAGCACAGAGCCAGAAATAAGCCTTGACCACTGTCAGTTCTGACTATCCAAAAAAACAAACCAAGGAAACAAAAAACATTTTGCTTAGAATGTGAAATCCCCTCTTTGGGGACGTTTTGGTAGTCATTTTATCTTTGGATCAAAGTTACAGGAATGAATAGAAACAGTTGCATTTGGTAAAGAATTATTGGAGTGCAACAGAGAAAAATCTTATTATTGGAGTGTAAAAGAAAGAATTCTGTATTTCTCTGGATCTCTCCAAGGATGGGCAAATATTAAAGCAATTGTCAGCCATATTGATAAATTTTTAAAAAATGTAACAAGTAACACATCCTATAAATAAAGGAGAGATTTGGCAAAACTGAATAATTTATTACAACGTTTTCAGACCAAACAGATTCAAAATCTTTAATTCTGGGTTGGACAACATACTTTGCATGTGAAAGTTCTTAGTTTGAGTTCTTCCTCCGCCATGCAACATCAGTACTAACTGGTGTGGGCTCCCTATCTCCAAGCAAAACCTAGATTTCTTCAAATTATCTCCTGCAACCAAGGCTGATGGGAAGAGAAGAAAGATTTTTAGACTAACACAGAAAGGTAAAACAAAAGTTTGCAGCTTTAAATTTTTTCTTTGGAAACAGGCTTTAAATATTACAGGTGGCAGTGATACCCTTACAAAGTTCTTCCTTATAATGTGTTGCATCTTTTTCAGAAGCAAATGCATTGTTTCCAAATCCCTCTCATAAAAAAACAAACAAAAAAACTTTTTCTAAAAAATTTTCTCATACCATTTTATTTAGGATCTTAGTTTCAAGAAACTATTTCAGAGAAAAAAAATTGCAATTATCTGCAGTTCATTTTTTTAACCTCAGAATTAACTATTCTAATAATGGATGATACTTTGTTCTAGATGTTCTCATTAAAAGAGTATAGGTGCAGGCTATATTGCAAATTAGAGGTGATAAAATGAAGGAGAATATACACCAAAATTACAACTGTCAGTTAAAAGACAGTAGTGAGATGAGATGAAAGAAGGAAGTATTTCCCTAGAAGTGACATAAAGCCATGGGCATTTCTGTGGTGGTAGGGCACCTTAGCTTTGTGCATAGATTCTATAAACTTGAACTCTATTATAACCAGATTAGCTAAGACTGTTCTTAAAATAAATGAAAATATAAATATATTTAGTATGGAATCCACAGAAAAATTGAAAATGTCTCAAAGACCTAAACATTTTCTAAAGACATGTTTCAGGGAGTTCAAATTTTATTTTCTTACATATACCTTTGAACTCTATAATTTCCTCATTCCACAACTAGTATACCAGTATCCCCTAATTTTGTTTTATTTATTTTTTTGCACATTACATCCTTGAATCCCCTGATTCATCACTCTAAGGCTTACTTGATGATAATTTGAGGTTCAATAAGTATGGACTCTCAAGCCAAATTATTTGCTTTATTTTCAATTGCTTTCCTATATTCTTGAGTTCATGTTTGTATGACTAAAAGTTCCAGAAACTCTTTAGTCTTTATAAGCTTTGTTTCAAAATATTTTCCATATATTTTATGTAAGTTAATCAAAATAGAGTCAGACTAATTTTTAGAAATAGATAGAATGTTAAATTAATATTTAATTTCAAAGCTAAAAAATACATCTCTTTGTTAACTGGCATTTCAATAAAGAATTCAGTATATTGATAAGAATTAGTTTGGAAGTATGAACTAATTAAAAATACCTTTGTCTGACCTGTTGAGTTCAATGATCAAAGGTCTGTAGGATTGCAAATTATGAGAGACAAAGCTAAATCAGTTAATTGAATTTGTATAATATCATTAAGCACTTATATTTTCTAAGATTTATGATTTTATTATAAAATATGTATTTTGTTTCCTCAGATACTTTTAAATCTTTTTTTCTCAAAAGAAAATATCATATCATTGAGTACGTCACAACTAGCTGTGTATAATCAAAAGTTACTTTGGTGTGAGATAAATATCAATGTAATGTTTAAGGACAGATAATGTCAAAGATACATTTTAATATGTACTTAATTAAATATTTATAAAATTAATTATGTTTATAATCTTTGTTAATTAATTTTTGTTACGTGTTAAAACATGCAATTTCAAGAACATTTTTGAATAATAGAGTGTTAGGACTCATATCACAGGGTATATCAAAAATGTATTTATTCCTTTCTATATGTTGGTTCTGTAATATTCACGATCTATAGATTTCAATGAAAATTCTTGTTTTACTATGTGACATAATTCTTAGAATTATTAGAATATGCTCCTAAGTACATATTTATTGTATCTAAGAAAAATGTGCTATTTATATTAAGCTCCATATTAAATGTAATAATTCATTAGGTAAACTTTTTCTTTTATGGAATATCTACATTAAATAAAAGTAAGGATTAAGGAAAATGATACTTAATATTAATTGATATTTTTCTAAATGGAATTTGACAGGATTTTTAATTTCTATAAATAAAATTCATTTCTATATAGGACATTTTTCATAAAAGTATTCAAAATTAAAAACATTTATAAAAATTTTATTACTCAACAACAAAGTACTTTATTCAAAACTGTTATCCTTTAAATATCTTCCTGACATGTGCTTCAAGAAAGATGAAGTAAAGTTAGCTATCAAATATTTCCTTAGAACTTTTGATTTACTGATTAACAACTTAACAACTTCAGAAAAGTTAATATGATAAGACTATTCATTGAATATATGATATAATATATTAACATCATGAAATATAACCCCATTGACCATATACATATACTTGGATATAGGAATATCCAAGTCATTATGTATATAAGACATAATTATTACTTAATTTTATTTAATAATTCAAAAAGGACAATATTCAGGAAATTATTATTGATAATACATTAGTTAGTGAATAATTTATGAAGATATATTTTCAAAATGATTTTTATTTCTAATTTTATATATATTGGGGGAGGCTAGAACCACACACAGTAGAGTTCAGGGTTTGCTCCTGTCTTTGCACTCAGGGATCACAATGTAGAGGCTCAAATCCAGGCTACATGCAGGCAAATGAGCTACCTGCTATACCATTGCTAGCCCTTCCATTGATATTTTTATATATTTATGTTCTATATTTTATTATCAAAAAGTATACTCACTGTTATATAGAACAATACCTTCTTATGGGTAGTTCTAAAAGGTCTCCTGATTAGTGATTTAATAATTTCTGGTATATTATTTATATTAATATAAATTAATAAATCATAAATCCTTATAGATTTTCTAAGGAGGAGCATGCAGAAAAAATTATTATAGTATCTCAGTGACATATTGTAAGAGGGAATATTTCTTGTAGGGTAGTTCAATTACAAAATAATAAAACAGGAACAAAATACAATAAAATGTGTTTTTTTTTCCTATTTGTTTCAGTAAGTTTAGCACAGCAGGAACTGTGGCAGTTTCCCTGGTTGGTGTCAGATTTGCAGTTTGAAATGTAACTGCAAATGGGGGTTCTTTTAAAGACATCATATATAAGCTAATAACCTTAACCATATAAATGAGATAATTATACAGTGTTTTAATATTTTAATTTGCTTTTATTGTAATAATTTTATTACTTCAGTTTGTGAAAATACGTATTCATTGAAAAAGATCAACAAAATCGTATGTTTTAGGACATGTAAGTTCTTAAACTTTGAATTATTACTCTCTTGTGTTTGCCTTTTTGCAAATGTCTATTTTCTTGATTGTGTCTTGATGAGTAAGTAGTTCAGTTTTGCTTGAGGAAGAAATGGTAATGGTGTTATAAATGCAAAAATAACATTAAACAAAAGATAGGTTCCAATATATAATTTTTGAAAAAATTATCTGAATTTATGGCCTGAGGTCATGGCTTAGACTAGTGCAAAAGAGGACAAAAATGAATTTGTTGAAATTTATATCATTCTTTCTTTTTTCTTTTAAATGTCAAAAGGTCTAGGTTCATAAAGGTCAGTCAAAGCAAAATGATTAATTAGGAGAATGATCATCTCAATTCTAAATTGTGCTCTGTAACCTAGTTCAGGGTCATTCAATTTTCAAAATTTTTGTTTAAATAAATGTATTTGTAGGAGAGGCTGGAGAGATGGTAAGACATATGTCCTGCATGAGATATATCTGCATTTAATCTCTGGTTCCACGTATGATCCCTCAAATTCTCCAGGAGTAATCCTTGAGCAACTCTGGGCATTACTCAAAAATTAAATTAAAATTATAATTATTATAGATAATTTATTTGTAGACTCATTATATCTTTGTGGTCAAGTGAAAGTACTTGGATGATGGAGCTGAAGAGATAATGCATTAAGTATATCCCTTGTTTTGCACATGGCCTACCCTAGTTAGATCTTAGCACCTTAAATAGTTTCCCAAACTCTACCAGGGACATTGAAAACACCAAGCCAGGACAAGCATGACAAGTGTTGCCCCCAAATGAAGCAATTTAATATAAATATTCTCAGTGAAAAAAATGGGATTTCAAGGCGTCAGACTAGCTCAGTTGGTAGAGCATGGTACTAAATCTCAGAGTCGTGAGTTGGAGCCCCAAGTTGGGAGAATGTAGCTTCGGGGCAGGAGAGATAGCATGGAGGTAAGACATTTGCCTTGCACACAGAAGTACGGTGGTTCGAATCCCGGCATCCCATATGCCAAAAGCGATTTCTGAGCATAGAGCCAGGAGTAACCCCTGAGCACTGCCGGGTGTGACACAAAAACAAACAAAAAAAAATGATTTCAAATACAAAATGTTATAATATACATGTATATATATAAACTTTCCCTTTTTAAATATATATGTGCATATACACCTACAGTTTTCTATAAATATAAAACTCTGCTTTAAATAAAGAAGAATAAGATTCCAACAGTGTCCTGCAGTGACTCCTAAAAATGTAGTCATTTCTTGTAATAGAAATATTTGAGGAAACAGGTAGCATACCCAAACAAAAATTGTTCCTTGAATAGTAGAATTTGTTTGTGACTCATTGGTTCCCTAAAGCAATATTTAAAGTTTTTTGCTGGAGCAGGAATGACTCTGCACATGAAAGCATGCTTGACGATTTCTGGGAGTATGGAAGCATTGTTGAGGCTCCATATGGGGAGACAGTGAAATGAGTCAGGTAGAAACTTTTAGTCTTGCCCTCTGACATATTGGCAGTTCTTATTCAGGAAGAAGAGAAAGTTGTCTTAATTAAGGCTAGATTCATATGTTCATAATTAAATAGTTTTTAAAAACCTGAAAGAATCACTGTGAGCCAACTGTCAGAATTATGCTGCATCCAACTACAAATTTATCTCGAAGGCATTTTACTGCCAAGATATTGGAATATATATTCTGAACAGCATGACTCCATGCCCTTACCTCCCAGCCATACCTCAAGCCACTACAATCTGGCTTTTTTGCGTCCTTAAAAAAAGACTATTATTACCACTCGATAAAGTAAAATCTCAATTGTCATATTAAATTATTTTAAATTGATTAATTTTGTTATTTACCATTTAAACTTAAAAAAATTAAAAGCATGTAAAATTAAGTTTGTCTGGATATTGCACGCTAGTGGTCAAATCATAACATAATCTTAAACCATTTGAAAAAGTGGGATCGAGAGTTGATGAGACACTTCTCCAAAGAGGATACACAGATGGCTGATATGTATACAGAGAAAGGACCTTCATTACTGACCATATGGGATATGCGAATTATGGCCATAATGAGATTCTGCCCCACACCTGGGAGAATGACTTACATCAAACACAACCAATAATGACTGGTGTAGAATTTGTTGAAGACAAGAAATTCTCATGCACCACTGATGGGAATCAAAATTGGTGCAACCAATTTGAAAATTGTAATACACTTTCTTCAAGAAAGTAAAGGAAGAGCTGTCGTATGATCCAGCAACTCTACTTTCTATTAACTATACAAAGAGGGTCAAAACATTAATACGATAATTTATACTCACTGGGATGTTTACTGTAAAGTCATTTACAATAGGCTAACCCATGAAATTGCTAAGGATAGGATAAGGAGGATGTGGTACATTTGTAAAAATTAAAGAAAAAATGGCATTCTCAAAAACAAATGGAAAGCTTTTAGGTAATCATATGAAGCAACAAATTAAGTCAGAAGATTAAGGACAGATAATGGACCATTTATCTCTCTATAAAATAGATGAACAAAGAAATTTAAAAATGTGAAGGATGGGCCAAGGCGATAGCTCAAAGAGCTAGATCAAATGCTTTGCAAACAGGATCTCCTCTTTCGATTGCAGCAATATATAAACTCACAAGCATGGTTCTTCTATGTCATAGACAAAACAAAGCATTACAAAAATACCCAAAAGACTGAATACTGTAATAGGAATCCCCAAGGACTAACCTGGAACTGACCCTTGGTGTTTACGCATGGAATCGATCTCATCACCTGTAGAGGTTATGCAGGTATGCTTATTCTAGAGCTGTTTCCTGGGCTTCTTTTCTTTAGTGTGTAATTACTTCACAGCATAGAGTATTCCAGACCTTAACAGCATGAATATCTGCACTAATAGAGGGATTTAACGAGCAAAATAAGATGTTAAAAGACACATATTGCAAGTATGGGATATTTGAATTAAGTAAATTATGAAGGAATACACTTTCAGAAGACAATGGGTTTCTGATTTTGGCACATGAACACTTATTTTTCCCTTCTCTCTTCCAATGGAATAATTCAACACTGCAGGTAGAAACGACTCTCACCTGCTGAAAGATATGTTTTTCATTTATCATTTTTGAAACATAGGAATTTAGATAAGTCATTGAGATCCTGTAATTTGTTATAGATTTTAAAGAACCTGGATTAAAGTATTCTCAGTGAAAACACCACAGGAGAACATCCTGAAACAACAATCTAAAGAACCAGCTCAGACTGGGATAAAGAGCAAAATCACAGAGTAGCAACACAGTTTATTTCCTTGTCATGATGGATCACATAGATTG
The DNA here is from genome assembly GCA_004027635.1 of Crocidura indochinensis. Lineage (NCBI taxonomy): Eukaryota > Metazoa > Chordata > Mammalia > Eulipotyphla > Soricidae > Crocidura > Crocidura indochinensis. The sequence continues at coordinate 1,973 of PVKC010027502.1, read as the reverse complement.
TACTTCACCTTTGTTATATTAGGTAACTGTAGAGTTTCAGAAGCAGATATTTTTCTTCAGGATGAGAACTTAGAGAGTATAAATCTGCCTCTAGAAATTAATGTCATATTTTAATTTATTTGAAGATTAGCTGATTAATTTTCAAAGCAGGGTCACCATTTATTTTCATGATTATGGATCATTACATAACATAAAAAATGATCGAGGTTACTAAAATGTCAGACTTTTGTAATGTTATGTTGATTGATTTTAGGCAACTGAGTAACCATTGTGCATATTGTATGCATGTCCCTCCATATAACTTTTTTGGATGAGGAAGGTTTTGCCACTGTGAAAAGTGCATGTAGTTCCATAACTATCTTCTATGGAACAGGTGTGTTATTTGTGACCCTGAAGAAGGCAGTGTGAACATTTTTTGCAGAAGAACAAGACCTTTCAGATGGTATAGAATCTTTCCTTTCTTTTTCTCTCTCTCTTTTTTTTTGTTTGGTTTTTGTGTCACACCTGGTAGTGCTCAGGGGTTACTCCTGGCTCCATGCTCAGAAATTGCTCCTGGCAGGCACGGGGGACCATATGGGGCACCGGGATTCGAACCGATGACCTTTTGCATGAAAGGCAAATGCCTTACCTCCATGCTATCTCCGGGGCCCCAGTATAGAATCTTTCAAACATGGTAACATTTATCTTTTTAATTTTATGACTAAAATTACATTTTAAGCTTTTATTTATTTTCAATAGTACTCATGGACTATACCTGCCTCTGTGCTACAAGAAGAAACCTTCTTAATATTTGAGGTACTATATATGGTGCCAAAGAACAGCCCAGGGCCACATGGATAGAAGATGAGCACCTTACTTATCTCCTGTACTAACTAGACCAGTCCTATATTATATTTTAAATATTAAAATAACCAACTGGAGATATAGAAAATTTACTTCTTTATAGATAATTAAAATTAAGAACGGTTCAGTAATTTGGAGAAACATCTCTTTTGAGTGGTTGGAACTTACTTGTTTTACTTGACAGAAATGCTGTTCTTTTTTCAGTACCTCTTTTAATTCCATATACATAGTAAATAGCTTACCAATGGTTTTCAAGTATACATTAACCATAAAGAAGCAGATCTTTAATTAGGTACATCTGAAATAATTTGGATGTTTTAATTTGATAAGTTTATCAAATGATGTATATATTCAACTTCCTGTATCTTTGTACTATGCTAAATTACTTTGCATGGTTTATTGTTTTACTAATAATAATCAAGTGATATCAGTACTATTATTAACCCTTTTTATGTGTGAAGACACAGATTCAGGTAAATAAGGAACGCTGGATATGTACAAATACCAAAGTAGAGGTCAATTTATAATATCAGAAACCAATTGTATGTCTTTTACTGTCCCAATGAATTGTTAAGCCTTGGTTCCAAGTGTAGATGCTTAGTTAAAGTGTAGTTATTAAAGTAGAGAAATTTACTTAATATTATGGAGTTCAAATTATCAGATAGCCATAAACTAAATGAAACGTATGATTCTTTAGAAGAATAAGATCTACCCTATATTTAAAATTTATTATTGCATAGCATCATGATCCTTATTTAAGTGTTTGCCCTCTTCAATAATTCATACTGAACAAAAATTAAATACATATGTAATTTTGGCAAGGTATTCGTCTTTTAACTTGGTGTCTTTATGGTAAGACATTGTCTATAGATATAATAAATTTGCTTGTTTTTTTTGGGGGGGGGTTTGGGCCACACCCGGTGATGCTCAGGGGTTACTCCTGGCTATTTGCTCAGAAGTCGCTCCTGGCAGGCACGGGGGTCCATATGGGGAACCGGGGGATCGAACTGAGGTTAGCGCAGTCACCTTACCTCCAGCGCTACTGGCCGGCCCCTAAATTTGCTTTCTTTATTTTTTAATTTTTTTATTTTAATTATGACAACAAAGATGCAAAGAAAGAGGGCAGGGTA
>PVKC010027501.1:0-15740 GCA_004027635.1 Crocidura indochinensis | reverse complement strand
AAAGAAAGAAAGAAAGAAAGAAAGAAAGAAAGAAAGAAAGAAAGAAAGAAAGAAAGAAAGAAAAAGAGAGAAAGAAAGGAAGAAAGAAAAAGAGAGCAAGGAAGGAAAGAGGAAGGAAGGAATAAAGGAAAGAAGAGGGAGGGAGGGCAAGAGAGGGAAGGAGGAAAGAAGGGAAGGAGGGAGGAAGGAAGAAAATCACCTCTCATAAGAGCAAACTGGTGGAGGTGTTTTTGGAGGGAAGTGGACAATACTTATGGGATCCGAGTTGAAACATTGCATGTCTGAAACATGTTTAATTTTATAATTTCACAATGACTAAATGTTTTTTTGGTTTGTGGACTACATCCTGCTGTGCTTAGGGGTTTACTCTGGCTCTGCGCTCAGAAATCACTTCTGGCAGGCTCCGGGGACTATATGGGATGCCAAGGATCAAACAGGTCTGTCTCAGGTCATCTGCCCGAAAGGCAAATGCCCTACAGCTGTGCTAACATTCTAGCTCCATAAATTTTTTTTTTTTTTTTTTTGGTTTTTGGGTCACACCCGGCAGCGCTCAGGGGTTACTCCTGGCTCCATGCTTAGAAATTGCTCCTGGCAGGCACGGGGGACCATATGGGGCACCGGGATCCGATGACCTTTTGCATGAAAGGCAAACGCCTTACCTCCATGCTATCTCCCGGGCCCCTATTAATTATTTTTTAAGATGATAATGTGAGTTCATTGAGACAGGTCAGGTTAGGATCTGATTGGAGTGGCAATCATATTGATTATGGATGCAAGAAACGTATTTCATTGGGGACCTATGCCCCTACCAATAAACTGAAAATCTGGGGTCAAAGAAGGTGAAAAATGGTCTTGGGTGGAGTTGTCTCTCTGGCTGGTTCAGTGGTTTTCTTACCTCTAAATTAGTCCTTGCCTTCTTCAAAACATCATGTGTCCTGGTCACTGAGGGATAAAAAATAAATTAAAAATTAAAAAAGAGCAGAAATTACAGTTCAGCTCACATTTATTCTGCATGTGTTCTGAAGCAGATCTGTCTGAATTTCAGCATGAAGTCCAGATGTCTAGAACTCTTCTCCCTCACCAATAAAACTATTCACTAGATAAATTTGGGGTATCATATTAGCTTATACATACAAATTTCTCAGGAGCTCCCATGCAAAGACCCCTCTCTACCCCATCCTCCCCACTAAATTCGCTTCCCTCCAGACCCAGAGACACCTACACTGGCTGAAGATGAACTGTTCCATGTTCTCCTTCTGCTGGTTGGCCATCTTCAGACGTTCAGCTGTATTTTGAAGTAGACTCTCCTGTTTAGAGAGTTTTGTTCTCAGTTCCAGAAGTTCCCTGGTCATGGACTCTCCCTGAGAAAGAGGAACAAGCTTTCTGCCATAGTCAGAAGGCCTAAGATATTCGTAGCTATTTACAATCCTAAATTAGATTTTCACATCTATGACTGGATTCCTTCCCTCCAAGAATGCTTCTAACAGCCTTTCAATGATGATTCAAGAATGACCCAAGGATGACATGAGAATTTCAAAACCCTTCGATTGCTAACTATGGCCATGTATTGAACCCCAATCATGGATTAGATTTTAGGTTTACTGCTGATGTCTTTTACATCACTTGGACATGATATGTAAAATCTGGCAGTTCAGAAGTATGAACAGCCGTATTATCTCCAGATAGTATGCAATACTGAAAATATTTATGTCCACCTCAGCTGGGTGACACCCTTTCCTTGGAATGAACAGAGTTGTGTTCCCTCGGGAATCAGTGATATGATTCTAACTAAAGTCCCATGGTGGAGACTGGGATGTGATGTCTGAGGCTCCAAGAAGCAAAGCTGCCCAACGCCTGAGAGCACTTTGCGATTATTTTCTCAGACTCAAAAATGCAGTTGCAAGCCACATGTTGCTTTCCAGTGGATGGCATAAACTGGTGTGAATCTGAGCTTAAAATATGCTTTAACAACAACAACAACAAAAAAATGCTTTAACGTGTCCCTAAACTTCTTCTAAAGTAAAAAAATATATATATAAAATTGATGAAGACTGGTTATTAGGCTCCTGTATCTCTTTGCCTTCTTTAGGTTCTTTCCTTTTCCTCTTTGATTTCTTTTTGTTTGTTTTGTGTTTTGTTTTTATTTGGGGGCCACACCCAACAGCACTCAGAGTTTACCCCTGGCTGGCACTCAGAAATCACTCCTGGCAGGCTCAGGAGACTAAATGGGATGCAGGGAATTGAACCCTGGTCCATCCTGGATCAATTGCATGCAAGGCAAATACTCTACCACTGTGCTACCTCTCTGTCCACTTTGATTTCTAACTCGGGACTGGGGGATCAGGATAAACCAGTGTAGTCAGAATTGCATTATATGAAGTCCCCATGTGGAGAGGGACCCCCACAAAAGGACCAAAAGGATGCTTCTGACACCCCACCTCCATTTAGGACCCTAGTGACACCTCACTTCCTTTAGCTACTCTTCTGCAAGAGATGGCAGCTGGTGACACAGAATGCTAGTTGGGGACATAACCAGGAAGGACATTGGGCCTTTACCGCTCTGACAGATGGAGTGGAGCCAGTGGAGCTAGGCAGGGCAGCTCTCCAGAACATGGTGAGGAGGGATGAAGATTCTTCCAACGAGTGGTGCAGGGCATTGGCACTTCTGTGAAGTTCTTGGACACCTTGGTTCCTCGGAACCTAGGCAAAGTAGAGAAGGCCATGGCATTCCTGTGCTGAAACCTCTGTTTTCCTTTCAAGCACAGAAGTTAGGCTTCCATTGTGAGTAAGGCCTAGCCACAGGCCTGCTTGTTCTTACAAAACACTTTTTTTTATTTGTTTATTTATTTATTTATTTATTTTTGGTTTCTGAGCACACCCAGTGATGCTCAGGGTTTACTCCTGACTATGCACTCAAAAATCACTTCTGGCTTGGGGGACCACATGGGACACCGGGGACTGAACTATAATCTGTCCTAGGATAGCACGTGGAAGACAAGCGCCCTATGGCTTGCACCACCGCTCCAGCCTCACAAAACTCTTTTTAAACCCCAAGACCTGCACCATACCTGTGAGAGACTTCACTCGCCAGAATTCATTTGATTTCTGCCATCTGTCATCTTTGTAAACATCAGAGTGCTGCTCTAAGATTCTGAACCTGAGGTTGCCAAAGTTTGTACTGCCCCATCTGGATCATGAGTCTTAATTACTCAGGTGAGAGTAAATGTCTCTAGCTCCAGGAACTGAAGCTCTCTCTCCATCACCTGGAATCCCTTTGTCTACAGAAAGAACCTCCATATCTCATTTCTCAAGAAACCTGTCACTTGAGTGACAGCCTAAATTATGGCTGCCGTTCTGTTGTATTCATTTATTGGGGTGCATTCCTTCATCTCTATGAGACATGGCTCTCACAATAGGTCTGTTCCTACATATTCCTTCTTTTGCTGGGGGGTCATACGGCAAATACCTGGTGCCTGATCTTTCCCTACTGCTTGAAACTGCCTACCTGCTTCCCTCCACTGAGCAGTTTCAGCAGAGCTTCCAGGCCTGTATGACTTCATATTTGTGCTAGTATTCAAGTTCTAGCTATATGAGTAAACAGACTTGATTCTGCCTCACTGACCCATCAGATTATCTAGATAATAACCTAGCAAAGAGTGCTTTATAAATAACATATGTTGCCTACACTTAATATCTCTACTGAGGATGAAAATGAAGCTGCTCAGAAGGGAAAATGTTACATCAGCTATTCCCAGATCAGTCCAAAATATCACTTGCAAATAAGTAAATGGAGACATAAAGAATACTGGGTCAAATTAAGTATTGACTTTCAGTTATTGAGATGGACCAGAGCATGAAAAAAGTATTGTGGGGACAAGAACTGAGGGAAGAAAAAGAAAAGGTACATGGAAATGTAACATTTATGAGCTGTTGATTACCTCTGTGCCCTGAGCTTCCAGGCCAGGAGAGTTGCATGCTGATCTTACAAGAGATGCTATCTTTGTGACCAAGAGTTTGCCCTCCCCAATCTGCTGTCTGAGGGCACTATAGTCATCAATGTGGCCAATGACATGGCGGCCATGCTTATTGGCAAAGGAACCATCAACAGCGTGTCCCTCAAGTTTAGGAGGATTCTTCGTTTCTGGAGATCTATCCAAACTCAGCTCTGAAAAGTAAATCACAAGGGTTATTGTTTGGTTATTGTTTTTATTGCTGTGGTGCTTTTCGGGGTTTTTTGTTTGTTTTTTGTGTTGTTATGTTTTTCTTCCTTTTTCCCTTTCTTCTCTTAAGTTGATATTTATAGCCTCTAGAAGGACTCCTCCCATTTTTTTGCTTGTTTGATTTTTCCCTCCCTCCCATTTTTTTCTTTCCTTTTAACAGAACCACATAACTTGAACCATCTTGTTCTGCCTCACAAATTGAGGAAGAAATAATGGAGGGTACCAAGACCAAACAGTCGTACGAACATTGAGCAGAAATAAAAAGTGATCAGACTTAAATACCAAATCGAAAGCCAATGACAAGAGAATCAATACCCAATCTAAAAAATGCTAGACACAGAGAGGACCACTTATACTAGCAGTCCGGGAGGACAAAGGAAGGGAATATGGGATGCATGCTGAAAACAGGGGTGGAGGGAGGACAACATTGTCGGTGAGAATGCCCTTGATTCCATGTCACTATGTACTGTAAAATATTTTTACTGTGGTCAAAATAAAAATTATTTTAAAAAATAATTTAAAAATAAATAAATCACAAGATCAGATTCCACTGTGATTCATTATCTTTCTAATTCAGTCTCAGAAAGATATCATATAATGTAAAGGGCCAGGAATTAGAAGGCAGTTTGGAGGTATAAAATATATAAAAAAATAAAAATATAAAAATATTTTGGGGGCTATATTTTAACTATTTAAGTTATTAATTAGTTAATAATTGAAGTCTTTTTAAAAAAATAAAATTGGCAAAGGTAATCTTAAAAACAAATGAAATATTCTGGACAAATATTGATAAACATGTAAGAATTTTCGAGGTAGAGAAGACACAGACAAGAAATTTAAGGTAGATACAAAAGCACTTTAAGAAGTGGGGCCAAGGGGCTGGAGAGATAGCGTGGAGGTAAGGCATTTGCCTTGCATGCAGAAGGTCGATGGTCTGAATCCCGGCATCCCCTATGGTTCCCTGAGCCTGTTTGGAGTGATTTCTGAGCATAGAGCAGGAGTAACCCCCAGCGCTGCCGGGTATGACCCAAAAACAAAAAACAAACAAGCAAACAAACAAAAACAAGGAGTGAGGCCATGCGCATGGGTCCAGAGTGATAGCATAGTGGATAGAACATTTGTTTTGCCCACAGCCAATCCAGGTTCATCCCCGGGCATCCCATATGGACCCCAGAGTCTGCCAGGAGCAATTTCTGAGCACAGAGCCAGGAGTAACCTCTGAATGCCACCGGATGTGGCCCCCAAAATTTTTTTTATAAAAGAAAAGATTGAAATGCAATAAAGCAACAAAAAAAGCAACAGGGAAATAATGACAATAAAAGGCAACAACATTAGGTCCTTGAAAGATAGAGGAAAATCTGTAATTTCAAATACTGTGATCTGAGTAAGAGAACTTGCATTCATCTCTTTCCATTCTGACTACATAAAAGGCCAATATCAAGATGCAAGTGGAAAAAATAAGGAAAAAATGAATAAACAAAGTCAAAATGATCCAGGTACATTCAAAAAAATACAAAACTCAAATGTATACCTGAATTATTGATAAAATAAAATGGTACTATGGTCCATAATTTTTTAAGTGTCAATAAATTGAACACTCCAATGAAAAGACACAGAGCTTTAGGAACAGAATACAATGTGTAGGACACTTAATTTGCCTATGGCCAAACCAGGTTCAATTCATGTTTACCCATGTGATTCCACCAACCCCCTCAAGGATAGATTCCTGAGCACAGAGTCAGGAGTAAGTCCTGAATGTAGCTAGGTTGTCCCAAAAGAAATAAAAAACTAAAAACAAAAGGCACAGAAGGAGTGAATCAGAGAACAAAATCAAATTTCTGGCACTTGTAGGAGATTCACAATCATTCTCACAATAAGTGCATGCTCATTGTAAAAGGCCTGGAAATCAATCATTGAGGTAATTGAAGCAAAGATAATCAGGGACAGTCATTATTTATATTGGAGCAAATAGGTTTCAAACTAAGTAAGGTAATAAAAGATAGCAATGAGCATTATATGCTGATTAAGGTGTCAATATGTCAAGATGACTTAATTCTTGACCATATATATGCTCTAAATTAAAGGGTAACAAAGATTTTAAAGCAATTTCTAATAGACCTAAGGAGATACATCTATGGCAAAAGAAAAATAAGAGACTTTGATATCCCACTCTCACCACTGAGCAGAGCAACTCATAAAAATCAGTAAAGGAACAAAAGCACTAAATGGGTAATTGGAAGAACTGGTAGTAATAATAGTCATAAGCAGATATCTCCAATCTAAAGGGTCAATGAAAAGCATTTTCTCCAGTGTACATGGAATATTCTACTGAAGAGACCCTTCAAATTAAAATAAAACAAGTATCCATAGTTGTAAACATTTAAATAACATCAAGCCATTTATTTTCAGACTAGAGTACTATGAAAGTAGGAATCAACCATAATATTAAGTTATATGTAACTTGGTATTATATAGCTCACACTTATATCTCTTACATATTATGCATTTATATATTATATATCTCCACTTGATATCTTGTTATATATCAATATACTATCAATATATGTACTATCAATATACTATCTGGGAAAAAGACACGCATTTGCATACTAAACATAATATCCATAATTTTTTCACCATGAATCTCTGAGTCTTTCAATTGTCAAACTTACCATTTGTGATGGCTGACTCTGAAGCAGAAACAGAGGATGAAATGCCAGGGAAGACCAGACCAGGAGAATCCATGCCAACATCTCGAACTGGAGGGGATGCAACTGAATCTACAGAGGAGAATCACACTGTTTTCAGAGCCCCTGAAACACCACACCTCAAGTACACAAGCGACCTCAACTTCATCGTCTGGTTGGTATTTGAGATGGTATGACTCACTCAACCACCACTCACACACCACAATCCAAAGCAAAAGGAAATAAACTACTTTATTTGGTATGTTTCCATTCTTCAGAACAAGAAAATTTCCCTCGAAGTTAAGGGTGCTTGCTAGTTAACAATACTTATTTGCTAGTTCCAAACAATTCAAAGGCACTGTTCTAAATTATACTTCAAGTCATAGATAATCAAATCATTCTAACTAAATATAAGGAGGAATACATGTATTACTCATTTTAAATGTTAAATCAAATATTTTATGGGAGATTAAAATAAATACTCTAATTATCATTCTGATGATAACTATAATAATAACTGGGAAAATATGTTGTAAATAAATATAAAAAGAAAATGAGATAGACGAGTTCTGGCAAAGAGATACCTATTTTGTGCTCAGAAAGTATCTGGATCCTCTCATGAACATTATAAACTGAATGAACATGAAAAACTAGGTCCTACCATGAGTATAAAAGAGATGCTGCCCAGGCAATGTTCCTGAGAGCCTACTTTCCTGATCTAGTCTCTGTGGTAGATAAGAAATAGCAGTGACTGAGTCATTGCATCCTGGCTGGGTTGCAGGAAGTATGAGAGAAAAGACTAACATACAACCACTACATGCTGTGTAAATTGAGCAATCGACCTCTTTTAGGCAGGAAAGCTTCTCTGTGTTGTGCTGAATATCATATATGGCAGTCCATAAGCATGTGACTTTTTGATAGTCTTAGCAACATGAGTAATAGAGAATAACCTTCATTTGAAATACAATGATATTATCTCATCCTTGACACTAAAAGAACCAGAAAAAATAAGAATGACTTTGCTCTATTATAAGCTAAGAAATACAAGAAAAAGTTATTGCTGATTAAAATAAAATCGAGAATATGGCCATGGAGACAAGTTGAGAAGGTATGATAAATAGCATTTTTAAAAAAGGGGGGGGAAGATTAAAATAAAAGAGAAACTATAATGTGTCAATAAACATGACTGTTCCATTGTTTTAGCTTTCATATTGAATCTGTAATAAATGAAGTTGGTGGAAAATGTCAAAAAGAGTAAGGACATCGGTGGAGGGATGGGTGTTGGAGATTGTATGATTGAAACTCAATTATGAACAAATTTGTAACTGTCTCATAGTGATTTAGTTAAAATGTATCAAGAAAAACGAGTGGTGAGAGCTCATTATTTTCCTGTGGAAAGGCAGCCAAGGGAAAAAGTGAAGAGGTAGGTGTTCTCCAGCTGGAAGAACCAAAACAGTCATCAGTATCTTTTTCCACATGTCCCTGGTGCCCTCAAGGTCAGGAACATAGCTGACTTTCCCCACAAATCAAAGAAAGAAAAATCCACTTAGTGACTATAGGATAAAAATAAAAGAAGGATATAGGAAGTTTAGGAGGACAGAGTAAATTAAAACATCTAGCTGAACACTGACTTTGGTTTCTTAATTTCAGCAATTTTACCATGTCAGTTACAGTATCATTGCTGATTTTTTTCTTGTGAAATGTAAATCCTGCACTACTTCAGATAAAATCATTTTTAAAGTTCCTTGAAAACATATAAGATGTTTTAAAGAATTAGAAATAATTGTTAACATAGACAGTTGTTCAATGTTAGCAAAGTAAGTCTTATTGGAATTTGTTGTGCAGTCATATCCTTGGAATCACTTTCCACAATTTTAATTAACTGCAAGATTATCAAGTCTGAAAACATCATGTAAATTAATAATAATACCATAATTATAAACCTTTATTATAGAACACTGTGGTAACTAAAGTAAATCAGCTCTTAGGATGGTGCTGGATGGTGAGGAAGGCCTTGGCTTGCCATCCCAGGCCACGTGGCTTCAAACCCCACTAACCAGTGGGTCTGCAGGTTCATGAGAGCAGCAGGTAGAAATCTCACTCACAGGCAGGCTTCATGAGAGATAACATCTTTATTCATCCTAGCCATCAGATGTGACTTCTACCATTTAAGTTAGCCCTGCATCTTCATTCATCCATGTCACCTCTGACCTACATGTTGGCCAGAATCCAAAGGGTTAGGCAAAGGGCAATCCAAAAAAGCCGAGAGCCTGAGACCCCAGACCTAAATACCCTTCCAAGACCCCTCCCAGGAAATGGGTGGGGTTTGCAGGTAAAGCAAACGTAATATCCGGTTCCCAAAGCCTAGCCCAGGAATGGGCAGGGCTCAGGTAATTATCTGTATCCAGGTGGTGCGGCAACAGTAACTGCTCTATTTAATTATTAGTAATTGTTGTTCATCCCTTAAACTTTCTTACAAAAACCTAATTTATCATAGGTATGCATATTTACAAAGATCAAAATCGAGTACTAGCTGTAGTTTCAGGCAACCATCTAGCAAATTTTCGACTATATCCTGAGGGAATAGAAGAGTGTTCCTCTTCTTGTTGCGGAAAGGAGGATCAAACCCAGGGGTGCTCAGAATTTGCTCTTGATTCTGTGATCAGGAATCATTCATGGTAGTGTTCAGGGGAACTCCTGGAGTGCTGGGTATTGAACCCAGATTGACAACAAGGCAAATGCCTATATAATCTAATGCTCCGAATTATCTTCATACAGATGAGAAAGCTCATGTTTTGTATCTGAGGATTTTTAACATTTGATCCAATGTCAATGACCTGTAAGTGTAACCACTACTTAGAGTCGTATCTGAGTCTCCATCTTGAGGTCTCCTTTGATTCCATCTCAGGGTGAAACTTCTCAAGTCTACCCTGACATGTAAGGTACAACAGAGGAAAAAAATGGCCCTTTTCCCATAGATATCTACAGCATTCCCACTGGCTGAGAATGCTCAAATTCCCTTCTCCTTCCTACCTAGGACAAAAGGAGGTTTGCTTGCTAGATCATTGATATCTGGGTAGGACTGACTAATGGAGGAAGGCCTGGTCTGGCCTACATCTCCATCCAACTGCTGTTGCAGCTGCAATCACAGACAATTGCTAACCTGAAACTCATAGATGAGTGAAACTATTCTGTATCTCTTTCCCTCTGACTTCTTTCACTCAGCGTTATAGATTTCATGTACATACATGTTTAGGAAAATTTTATGACTTTATCTCTCCTAACAGCTGCATAGTATTTCATTGCATAGATGTACCACAGTTTCTTTAGTCATTCATCTGATAAAGGGCATCTTGGTTGTTTCCAGAGTTTGGTTATTGCAAATAGCGCAGCAATGAATATAGGTGTGAGGAAGGCATTTTTGTATTGTGTTTTTGTTATCCTAGGGGATATTCCTAGGAGTGGTATAGTTGGATCATATGGGAGCTCAATTTTCAGTCTTTTGAGGAATCTCCATATTGTTTTCCACAGAGGCTGGATAAGACTGTACAGACCACAGAGATGAGGGCTATAAGGACTGGCTCTCAATGTGAAGCTCGCCATATAGAGTGGTGAGTTTAGTTAGAGAGATGACTATACTAACTATCATGACAATGTTAATGAGTGAGAGAAGTAGAATGTCTGTCTCAAATACAGGCAGGGGATGGGGGAGAAAAGAGATGGGGGACATTGGTGGTGGGAAGGTTGCACTTGTGAAGGGGAGGTGTTCTTTTTATGACTGAAACCTAACTACAATCATATATGAAATCATGGTGCTTAAACAAAGAAAAAATTTTCAAAAAATAAAATGTGATCCTGAATGCTCTGCTCCATCTATTTCCTCAAACCTTGGATTTCTGCCATTAGGTGACTCAAGACACTGCTCAAAGGGACTTAATGGCATGCATCCAGAGGCATGCTGAAAGAAGAGAGGAGAAGACTAGTGACATAATCTCTTTCCAAGGACTTTCCTGACTTCTCTATGACATTCCTTTCAGTCAACACCTCCAGGTCCCCAAACTTTACTTTTGATGTGTAGACTCTGGCATGTCACATACTCCAGGATGGAACTGCTCTGAAGCCAACTTACCATTGACATCTAGAGGACATTTGTTTGGTTTCATTTGGGGACACATGCAAAATGCTCTTGGCAGGTTGGAGAAACCATAAATGGTGCCAAGCTTCAAATTCAGCTTGGCACGTGCAAGGCAAGCATCCTGTCCACTGTCTTATTGTCCCAGTCATACAGGGCCCTAGATATTTGATTGGCATATGAGGTTGAGTCCATTATTTTGTCTCCCCATTGAGCTTAGGCCTTCAACTTGTACAGCAGACCTTCCAAGAAGCACTGGACAGAGTGTGTTCCAAAGCCCAGCAGGGAATTTAAGAAAGGTAGGGACTGTAGGAGGAGATTTGGTGTTCTCCCTAAAAGTAATCAACAGGGAAGAGGGGTGGTGAAAGTGTCAGTGCTTTTTGCATGTGAGAATGGGAGTAAAGAAAATAAGCACAAGTAATTGTATATCAACTTCTCCATGCCTTTTACCTCCATTCATCAGTCTCTTTCTGGGTAGAAGGATGAAGAACTCTAAAAAATCTTTTATATGGCCATAACTTATCAAAAATTAAGACAAAATGTTTCAAAGTTGTTCTTTTAAAAAATAAAGGGTCTGAACCTAAAATATTACTGTGAAAGATTTGTAAAATTAAAATCCAACCTGAAAAAATAAAAAAAGAAAGGAAATAAAAAAAGCAAAGGGTCTGTATATAGACTACATATACCAGGTATGACCTCAACTCAAAGACCACATAAGAAGCTATTTGTGTAAGAAACTATTCTCATTAAGTGGGATAAAGGATCACTATTAATACTCTTTACAGTTAAGTTAGATTATACCATTAAATTCCATATAAAAGTCACTTTAGGGGTCCGGGAGATAGCATGGAGGTAAGGCGTTTGCCTTTCATGCAAAAGGTCATTGATTCGAATCCCAGTGCCCCATATGGTCCCCCGTGCCTGCCAGGAGCAATTTCTGAGCATGGAGCCAGGAGTAACCCCTGAGCACTGCCGGGTGTGACCCAAAAACCACAAAAAATAAAATAAAATAAAATAAAAATAAAAAAAGATCCTCTGCTATGAGAGATCCACACTGACTCAGGAATTTGTACTTAGGAGACTCTGGAGTGTCGTGTTTGCTTCAAGTTCCGCTTTACCTTCTTATCAGCAAATCAGAAAACTTAATTCTAATAAGTTTTATAAAATTCAATTTTAGCTGAATCAGGAAAATTCTTAACAGTGAAACAGCATTGTCTAGAGATTTTAAAACACATAATCAAAAAATTAATGTTGAAGACTTAGAGCGTCAGCATAGCATTCAAAGCAAGCTAGAAGAAAGAAACTGTTTCCATGGAAACTTTGGCACATTTAGAGAGCTTCCACAAATCAGTCATTCTGCCACTAGATGGCTCTAGTATAATAAAAATTCCATTATACAGGGACAGGGATAGCTCGACAGTAAGGAGTTTTTGCCTTGCACACAGCTGACCCAGGATGGATCTAGGTTTGATTTCCAGAGTTCCATATGGTCCCCCAAGTCAGGAGAGATTTCTGAGTGCATAGCCAGGAGTAATCCCTGAGCAACACTAGGTTGACCAAAAAAAAACAAGCAAAAATTCCATTATCTATCACCCCTTCATCCTTGTCCAGCCCTTTGAGGAAAAATAAAACACATGAATTCTTTCCCTAACAGTTCTTAGAGTATTTGAAATCAGTCCTGGTGACCACCCAGATTTTGTCAATAAAGTTTTATTTCCTGATCTTAAGTTTATTCAATCAGTTGAAGTCCTACTTTAACTTTGTTCTCTAATTTTTCAATGGCCCTTTGGCAAGATGGTGTGCTCCATAGAGTGACAAAATAACAATCATTTTCACATTATACCTCTTTTAGTTTGCTATGGCCTCAAAATTAGTGAACTTTTCTGCACCTTAATCTATAACTCTCTAAGTATATGTCAAAAAGCCTCAATTCAGCCAACAATGGGACTCAGTCAAATACCCAGTTTGAATTTTCACCAAAAGATATTTGAATACATTTTAGGCTGACTTAAAAAAATCTGCTAAATTTCACCACACTGATATGTCCTATGTTCCACTCTGCTTTATTAAATGATTTTCTTAAATACGTTTTGATTCTCTGCTTCATTTGAAGAATGGGAAATATAATAACGTCATAAATAATCAGATTATTGTTTCAGCAGGCAGCAAAGGATTGCTGGTGAAATAGCTTAAAATTAAAGTCTTGAAATTTAAATCCTATTAGTGGGATTTGTAGTTTGTTTTCTGCGGGGGGGTGGGGGGCAGAGTCAATATTTCCATTTTCTCCTGAGAAAATCTATGGTGGAAGCAGGTTTCCTGCTGTATTATTCACATGAGTGGTTAGGATGTGTTATTCACAATATTCATGTTAATATGCAAGAATAGCCAATAATCATGCTGGCAAGGTGATATTTTTGTATTTTGTGAATTTTTTTCATTATTTATTTTATTTTAGTTTTGGAGCCACACCCAGAAGCACTCAAGAAATTCTCCTGGCAGGCTCAAGAGACCATATGGGATGCTGGAACTCGAACCTGGATCTATCCCAGGTCGGCCACATGCAAGGCAAACACTCTACCACTGTGCTATAGCTCCGGTATTTTGGAAATTTGCATTATCTAGAATTGAACTGAATTTATATCATCTGGAATTGAATTGACCAACTAGGAGAAGTTTGGCTCTTGGGGTCTACATTTTTGTTGGTGGGAGGGACACATCACAGGAAGTCATTCTCAAGATACCCAAGACTCTTCTCAGTGCTTCTCAGTCAACTCCAGTAGTTGTTTAATATAAGAGCCTACAGATGTGATTTTGCTTTGTCCTGTGGTGCCAAAGGCTACACAAGCAGTGCTCATAGGTATCTGAGGCTGTAGCCTGCTATCTATGGGGCGGACCATGACATACTGGGGCTCTAACCTGGGGTGACGCTATACAAAATATGCATCTCCATTCTTGTATTTTTCTCTCTGTTTAGGACCTATTTTTAAAGTTATCTAAGTCAGATCTTGTTCCTGTAAACAACTTCTGTATAAAATCTCCCCTGTCCTTACTGGAACCCTAGGTTTGTTTTTGTTTGTTTGATAGACTGTTTTTACAGAAACAGAACTATGTAGTTTTTTTCAGCTATCACCAACTTCCAATGCAAAGTTTTCTTAGTGAGCTCACAAAGGCAGAAACCAATAGGGCAAAGGGAAGACATACCTTTCAGTCCTTTCTTGGAACTTCCATAAAGAGCTTCGTAAATCTGTAGCTCTGACTGCAGGGACTGGAATAGCTGCTGTTTCTCTTCACACTGTTGCTGCAGGAGAGCCAGTTTTTGTTGCATCCTACAGAGGGGAGCCAGGACTCAGAGTGAAGACAGACAGACACTCAACTACAGCAAGGCAATAAGCTGTGAGGCAACATTCATGTCATAAGAGTTGAGTCCTAGGGGCCCAGGAGATAGCATGGAGGTAAGGCGTTTGCCTTTCATGCAAAAGGTCATCAGTTCGAATCCCGGTGCCCCATATGGTCCCCCGTGCCTGCCAGGAGCAATTTCTGAGCATGGAGCCAGGAGTAACCCCTGAGCACTGCCGGGTGTGACCCAAAAACCAAAAAAAAAAAAAAAAAAAGAGTTGAGTCCTAGGACTCGTACAGGAATTATGAATCCAACATTTAAGGTACATTCCATTAAAGTCCTTTAATCCTGCCATTATTCTCTTCCTCAACACAGGCACACCAATTTAAAAAGCCCCTCAGGTGCTTTTTGGATCTACCAGCAATGGGAAGGTTCATGGAGGCCATTCATCCTGGCTTGAACAGGAACTGCCGGAAGGTAGGGGAACAGCAATGCTTTCAATGTAATTGGAAGCTTGAGTATGCTCATTTGCTCACTGCTTCTATACAGAGTTTTACTATGTCAACTCTTTTTTTCAATATTTTTATTTAAACACCTTGGTTACAATTTTGGTTGTAGTTAGGTTTCAGTCATGTAAAAAAGCACCCCCCTTCAATAGTGCGACATTCCCATCACCAATGTCCCAAATTTCCTATGTCAACTCTTGTGTGAAGAAAAAGTGGGGCTCCCAAACAAAGCCTTTCCTTATTGCTCAAAGTCACCCATAAATCAAAAATATCTGTGAGGGTCTGAAGTAAAAGGACCAGACGACACAATTGGAATAAAGTTTAATAGTTTAATTCATCTGCCAACAAAACCCCTCACACTGGCCAGCCAGGCATTCCTCGAAGGAGATGAGCCCTGCCCAAGGTTATGAGGAAGATTATATATGGGAAGGATAGAGGGAGGTTCCAGCTTTCTGATGATCCTTAAAATGATTGGCTATTGTCTCGGGGTACCTGCCTACTGCTCCCCTGTCCTTCCCTGATAGGCTACTTGGTATGGCTAGGTAGTGTGGGGCGGGGTCTATGGAAATAGCCTTGTGAAGACCTAACATATGGCTTACAACATGTGGTTCTTACAAAATGGCGCCCACCCCTGCTCAGAACTTACCTAAGAAGAAGCCTGCCCTGTGGCCTTTACAAAATGGCAACCTTCCTTGTTCAGAACTCAGGTCTCAGCATAGCAAAGTGGAAACTGGGGTTTCCCAAAATGTCACGGATGACTTTCTAAGTCTGTAATGTATTTACAGATACTTTTTCAATGGCTCCCTCTTACCTGGAGTCTTTCTCCTGAAGGCACAGTCGCTCTTCCCGGAAATGCAA
>PVKC010027500.1:0-15749 GCA_004027635.1 Crocidura indochinensis | reverse complement strand
AAATAAAAATAATAAAATTAATTAATTGATTAATTAAAATATGCTTAAAATGGGTGGAGCTTGAGAGAGGACATGAACAAGATAATTGAAACACCATAACAATACAAAAATAAATGTCAAATTAGATATCCACTGAGCCCTACAGCAATAAAGAGAAGCACCACACATTAGTCTCGGTTCTGAATTCAAATCATGCCGGAATGCAAAAAGAAAGAGAAAGAAAAGATAAAATAGTAAAAAAAATAGAAAAGGAGGCATCCACTTCAATATCTAAAACAAAATAAAGACGTCAAAAATAAATCAATCAGTCAACAAATATATATGTGGAAAAATGATTATTTTGTGCTTTTTTTCCTTTTTCCCCTGCATAGGCACAGTAATTATTGGGGATATTATAGAGGGAATTTCCTTGGCCTAGGAGATACAGGGTTTCTCCATCCCTGCAGTATACTGTCATGGGGTTAACTCTAGACTCCTTGCATGATTCTTTACTCTCTCCTCGGTGCTTTCATGATGTATGGAAGACTTCTGCTTCGTCATGGATGGTAAAATTAATATCACAAGGTTGAGTGTGATCATTGTCTTTCCCTCTGACTCTATACACCCAGTTAAATATTCTCCATGTTTATTGATGTATAACCAAATATAATGACTTTATTTTTTGTAATAGGTCTGTAGCATTTCATTGTGTATATGTACCATAGTTTTTAATTTACTCAGTTGTTCCTGGGCACTTGGGTAGTTTATTGGATACTGTGAATAGGAGTTCAGATACCTTTCTGCAATGGTTTGGGGCCCCAAAGAAATATTTCCAGGAGCAGCACTGCTGAACCAAATGGAAGCTCAATCTCTATTATTTGACAAAAGTCCAAATTGTTTTCCAAAAAGGATGGACCAGTCACATTGCCACCAACAATGAATGAGAGTCCCTGTTTCATGCATTCTCTCCAGAACTGATTCTTCATGGTCTTCTTGATATTTGTCAGAATCTGTAGTGTGTGGTAATATGATGTGGAACATGTTTTCTTGTGCCTTTCAACAAGCTGTATTTCTTCTTTGAAGAAATTTCTCTGTTCATCGCTTCTCCCCATTTTTTGATGGGATTTGACATTTTTTATCTTGTAAAACCCTACTAGTGCCTTATATATTAAATATTAATCTTTATTGAATGGGTTTTATATGAATAATTCCTCCCAAACCATGTGTAGTCTTTGTAACCTGGCCATCTTTTCCTTTGAGGTTCAGAAGTTTCATAATTCAATGAAGTCCCATATGAGTGAAGATATGTTTTCATTTTCTTGAGCCCTCTTTTATTTCTTGAAGTATTAATTTGCAATTACACTTGGAATTTCATTCAAGAACTAGAGAAAATGCCTGGCATTTAGGAGGCACAGAGTTGAACTTATTTACTGCATGGCCTAGAATTGCTGAACACTCCTGGGGTGATTTAGGTGAATATGACACCTGGTCAGAAGAATTTAGTTTTGGGTAAACTCCTTTTTTAGTAATGGATAATTAATAACAGTTTATTAAATTGCTTCATTCTATCTGTCTCTCTACCCTACCTGGTTATGTCATTGAGAATTTAACCTCCATATTGGCTAGCCCCTACCTCGAAACTGCCTACTATGACATCATTCTCCCACCAAACCAACACCATCTGGTAGAATCTTGGGGTTCCCATGGATTTGTCTGTAAACAGATTTGGATCATCACAATGAGAAATGACCAGTGTGACCAGTAGTCTGTACTGACATTCTCAGTCTTCTGCCTCAGTGTTCAGACATCCTCTATATTGTCTCCTCATCCCTTGAATCTGTAGCTGATATTTTTC
The DNA here is from genome assembly GCA_004027635.1 of Crocidura indochinensis. Classification (NCBI taxonomy): domain Eukaryota; kingdom Metazoa; phylum Chordata; class Mammalia; order Eulipotyphla; family Soricidae; genus Crocidura; species Crocidura indochinensis. The sequence goes on along the minus strand of PVKC010027500.1, from coordinate 13,915 downwards.
TCTTTTCTGACCATGTCAGGTAAGGAAAGAAACATTTCAAGTTGTTCGTTAGGTTTCTTACCCTAAATTCAGTAGTCAAGTCAAAATAGTTTGGAATAGTAAAGTACAACTTGATAGGCCTTGTTTCAGTTTTGAAGTTGACATTTACTGGCTGTATGCTAATATGTTTCTATAATTAGGTTATAATGAATTGTCTTTCACACTGTCTATTTCTTGTTTTTATACTATATCTTATACAACTTGGCATATTGGACATAAGTTTATGTGTTCTCAGACATGTTTATATATTAGACTGTTCATTCTCAGTAGTTCCTATCCTTTCTAATAATGATTTTTCCATGATACCCATGGTAAAACTTAAATCATAGGCAGGAGTATTTAATCAGAAACAGACAATGTAGGTACAGTGGAAAAGTAGCAATATATACCAGGATATTGTGTCTGTAATGGTTTTTCAATTTGTATTGTGTCTGCTATGGTTTTCTTTTTTTAATAATATTTTTTATTTAAACACCATGGTTACAAACATGATTGTGGTTGGGTTTCAATCATATAAGAGGACACCTCCCATCACCAGTGCAACATTTCTACCACCAATGTCCCAAATACCCCTCCTCCCCGCTTAGCCCCCACCTGTACTCTAGACAGGCTTTCTGTTTCCCTCATACATTCTCATTGTTAGGATAGTTAGCAATATAGTTATTTCTCTAATTAAACTCATCAATCACTCTTTATGGTGAGGTTCATAAAATGGGCTGTAACTTCCAGCCATCCTCTCTTTTGTCTCTGGAAATACTTGCAAGAATGTCTTTCATTTTTCTTAAAACCCATAGATGAGTGATACCATTCTGTGTGAACTCTTAACAGAGACTCTTTAGGCCTCTAAACCTTGGCTGAGATTTTTTGTTGTTTTGATATTGGTCCATACCTGGCAGTGCTCAGGGCTTTCTCCTGACATTGTACCAGGGATATCTAACCATTCAAAAACAAACAAATGAATAATATATCTTCTTATTTCTATAAACTAATTTGAGTTTGGGAACACCTTTAAGTAGCATTCAGGAGATTTGGTTGCCCTTCAGTGTGATTCTGTCAAGCCGGCTTGGAATTTATTGCCAAGGCCTGAGGACATGATGCTGCTTGAACTCTAAAGGCCAAAAATGATCCACAGCATTCTGGCTGACTAAGGGACATCCATGGCTGTATCTAGTGGTTTGTAGGAGTCTCCGGAGCTATACGTTGCAATGTTCAGGAGACCACGTGGTGCTGTAGATTGAACTGGGTTCAATTGTGGGGAAGCATTTGACTCATCCTCTGAAATACCTCACTAGTCACCAAACCAGCTATTTTATTTTTAATTTTCGGGGAATGGGACACACTAGTAGTGCTAGGGCTTAATGTTAGCTCATGATGCAGGAAACACTCCTGTTGAAACTAGTGTTACCATGTGTGGTCCCAGGATTAAACCTGAATTGATTGGCTATGTGCAAGACAAGAGCCATACCCATTGTAAAATTTTTCTAACTTTTTGTTTGCTTTCAAAAGTACACTTTTTATGTCTTTGCTTGATTATTTGAATATTCCTATTTTTCAAAGGGAAATTACTCTGGGAAATGCTTACCAGAACTTTTGAGGGTAACTTCATATTCCATGCTTATTATTTTTAAAAAATTCCACCACTATTTATTTTACATTAGTTTAAATTTTTGATACCAACTAGATTTATTTGTGAGAGTGTGTGTGTGGCCACACTTAACAGAGCTCAATGTCTACTCCTGACTATGTTCTTATACATCAGTGCTCTTGAGTTCAGGGGCCTTTATATTGCTGGAGAATAAAGCTAAAGTTGACCACATGTAAGGCAAGCACTGTAACTCCTGTACTATCTCTCTGAACCCTAGAAATACTTTTAAGTAAATGACTAAAATATGTATATATATTATATGTAATATGTATTCTTTTAATATTCAAGGAAACATTTATGAGATTGTTTTACTCCATGTACAGTTCTCTTCAAATGTCTAATGTCAAAACCATAACTGTGGTGTAGGTCCAGGTAAAAACTAGTAATTGTTTGGTGTTTGGTTCACATAAGTTGCACTTTTCTAAAATATCTATGGCATTATTTTAACAAGGTGGGGGTATATTATTGCCTTATAGAAGAGAGAAGAAAACAAAACATTCATATAACTATTTTTGAGGGGATGACACCAGGATAATGTTCAGGCTTAATCATTTTTCACATCAGATCACTTTATATCTGTCTGTCAATTTTGCTTACTATCTACCATCACTCATTCCTTTCCAAAGCTGCCAGTGGCAGATTAGGTGTGCAAATTGGTATATCTATAGGCAGACCAGAGGGATCACTCAAAATAAAATATGACCCATATATTGAATACATAAAATTTTGTTAAATTCCTATAAAAGATGACAAAAATAATCACTAAATATTATGAATCTGTAATCAGGGATCATCTTGGAATTCTCAAGGGGACCATATGTGTAACTAGCAATTGAACTTGAATCATCTGAGTGCAAGCAAGTACTACATTATTCCTCTGACCTAAAAGTTTATATTTTTTATTTTTACTTATGGGAGTCAAATATTTATATCAAATATTTCTATTAAAATAAAATTTAAAACATAATTTAAAATAATAAGTATATAAATCGAATTTCCATGATTAAGACATAAAAATAATGTGTGGTTTTGTAAAGTTGAACAATTCTATATTAATGTTATTAGTACATATTGTCTCCTGCCATCCTTTTTTTTTGTCCTATTACATTTAAAATTGCCTACTATTAGAGGAAAGGTTGAAAAATCTTTAGTGATCACTTTAGTCATATTTTATAGGTATTTAATGAAATTTTATGTATTCAATAGATGGGTCTTGCATATTATTTTCAGTGATCTCTATAAATATAGATATATGCACATCTAATCTGCTACTTACTGCTTTGTAGAAGAAAGAATGATGGTGGGTGGTAGGCAAAACTGCCAAACAGAAAATGATCTTATTTGAAAAGCTATTAAGTCTGGACCAGAACAATAGCACAGTGGATAAGACATTTGCTTTCCATGTGACCAAACTAGGTTTGATTCAATATAGTTCTCTAAGACTTGCCTGGACTAATGTTTTTTCTTAATTTGCACACAATGTTTATGAAGTTGTTCATACTACAGTTTTTTTTACAGATAAAATGTGCAACAACTTCACCAGTGTGCATTTCCCACCAACAATGTCAGCAATTGCCCTCACTCCCTTCCTGATGTCTTCTCTTCCACACATCATCCTCTGCCTGCCTCTAAGGCAGGTATTTTACTTCACTCTCACTAACTCTATCTCTCTCTTTTCATTTTTGTTACTGTGGTTTGCACTATTGCTAATGAAGGGGTAGCATGAATGTCCCTTTCATATTAGACCTTCTCTACTCTAATTGCACTCTTTGCTCTTTGTGGCAAGCCTCCTACCATGGACTGGTTCTAATCCTCATCTCTATTGTCTCTATAGCATACTGACACTGTCTTTTAGTGTCTCTATATATCACAGATGAGTAATATTCTATGTTTATACTTCTCCCTCTGACTCATTTCACTCAGCATACAACTCTTAATGTCTATCCATGTATAAGTAAATTTAGGGACCCGGGAGATAACATGGAGGTAAGGCATTTGCCTTTCATGCAAAAGGTCATCGGTTCGAATCCTGGTGCCCCATATTGTCCCCCGTGCCTGCCAGGAGCAATTTCTGAGCATGGAGCCAGGAGTAACCCCTGAGCACTGCCGGGTATGACCCAAAACCCCCAAAAAATTTTAAAAAAAAAGTAAATTTAATGGCTTCATTTCTTCTAAAGGCTTCATAATATTCCATTGTGTATTTATATCACAGCTTCTTTAGCCACTGATCTATTGTCGAGCACCTGGGTTGCTTCTAGATTCTGGCTATTGTAAATAGTGCTGTGATAAACATAGGAGTCAGAGGGTATTTTTGAAATGTGTTTTTGTGTTCCTAGAGTATACTTCTAGGAATGATATTGCTGGATCATAAGGTAGCCCATTTTCTAGGAGTAATTTCTGAGCCAGGAGTTACCCCGGGGTGTCACTTGATGTGGCCCCAAAACCAAAAATGAAAAAAAAAGAGAGAAAAAGCCTTATCCATCATCTTACCTCTTCAGCCATCTCTTTGTTTCATAGCAATTATTTCCACAAAAGCCTTTATTTATTTTTGAAATGATGGTTTATTAGGTCTTTAAAAGGACACATTATTAATCTGAGTATTTTTCGATGCTTTTTTCAGTATTGTCTCCTGCAGACTTTATTTACTTCCTTTGCTTCCTCCCACCCACCCTGTACACTTACTGAATGCTCTAGTTCTTTTCCATGGTTTTCTTTGTGCAGCTCCCCAATTTTCTCCTGTACCACACCATGCTATGGAATATTGTTACTTCTCCCAGAGTAAAACTATTGATCAGATTGAGAAACTCTCCTCAAGCTTAGTGGGCTTCTTTGTGGAATTTGAGTCATACAACTTTTGTCATGATTAGATATCAAATATTCATAATTTTAAAGGTTTCTTTTATCCTCACAATCAAGCATTGGACATTTGCATTGGCTCTCTTCTCTTAACCTGCTTTAATGTAATTCAATGAGTTACATTTCATACGTATTTGCTACTCAGATTACCATTTTGCTTTATTTTTTATTACTTTGAGTCTTTAGTTCAAGGCTTAAACACTCCTAGCAGTGTTCAGAGATTGCAGGTGCTGATGAATGAGGGAACTTATGTGCTGTTGGGATAAAACCTACTTCAGTTACATGGAAGGCATGCAGCTTAGTCCCTATACCATCTCTGGGACCATACACCTAAGAAGTCATAAAAATACATATCTGTAATTTGTAGTTTTTGTTTAAAATATTTATATTTTTTTAAATGAGGTGTACAATTTGTTAAGCAAATCAAACTAAGGTATCATATGGAAGAGTAATTTCTAGCTGTTAACTGACTTCATGTTTCAAGATGCATTTTGTTTACCCAAAAATCAGTCTTTTGAGTTAATGCTGATTGATTCAATTGCATGTCATTGCACCTCATTCAGAAACCCTCAATAATCACTAAATGACATGCTTTACTATATCAAGAATCAGAATATCCTAATAATCATTCATTTGTAACCAGAAAGTTCCTCCTTCTCATCTATGTTTTAACCAATTTGTTCCTTTAATACACTCACAGACACTCCTGTGATTGAGTGGGTTATAGGCACTATTTTAAGGGCTTCATATATATAATAAATGTGTATTCAAATTATTTTGAGAACTGTTTTTATCCCTGCATACAGATAAAACAGTTATAAATAAGAATAAATTGGCAGCATTATATAAAAGGAGAGCATGAAGCTAAAATTTTCAGAATCTTCACTATCAAGCATAAATTTTATCACCTCTGTCACTTCTCTCTCTATAATTTATGAGTGAAGAAATATAGACTTCTGCAAGCTTTGGGTGGCTTTTCTGGTAATTATGATCGATTATCTGGATGCTAAAAATACCTTCTCTTGAAACTTGAGGACAGGTAGGCCCATAATGTTCTTTCAATTATACTGTCACATAGAAGAAGGCTTGTATATTAGTTTTTATTTTGTACCCTGTGCTACTAATATAAAGTTGTGAACATTTGGGATTCATAATTTTTTACCTGAATATCTATGAATTAATTGCAAAGTTACAAATGCTTGAATTTCAGGTGTACAATGTTCCAACATATTTTTTCTCATTATTCCCTATACAGATGCCACCTGTTTTGTTCAAAATTTACCCACATAATTGAATAGGGGCAATACCTAGTCTCATCTTAGTGCTGTTATTATTATGCAATGCATTTTGTCAGGAATTAATAGCCACATAGCACAAAGAGTATGCTTATTGCAGTGTATGAAATATTTGATAGTAGAAAATAGATGAATTTATTTTGAAATTTTTTATTGAACTGACTTATTTTCAACTAGTATAAAGGTTTTTCTCTTATGCATGACTTTAATTTTATAGTGAATTAGTATTCAGTTAACTTTGATATTTAAAAAAACTATGGAACAATATAGACTAATGGTATTTTTTAAATTCAGTGCTTTCTCTTTTTTTAGTTTTATGCTTTACTTCTCTCCAAATTTCAAATATATTTATTTATTTATTTATTTATTTATTTATTTTGTTTTTAAGGCCACGCCTGGCAGTTCTCAGCGGTTACTGCTGGCTCTGAGCTCAGAAATTGCTACTGGCTCAAGGGACCTTATTTTGGGTGGGGTTAGATTTCTTTTTTTGCTGAGTTCTACCAGTGCCTTGTCTATGTTAGATATTAACTCCTTATCTAACTAGGAACTGGGTGAAGAGTTCTTCCCATCCTGTCATTGTATCCTAGTAACCTTTGAGGTGCATAAGCATCTCGTTTTAATATAGTTACCTCTAATTATCTTTGCTTCAACTTGCTTGGAGTGATATTTCTTTTTTGAAGATGCCTTTAAACTTCAATATCATGGAGTTCTCTGCTTACATTTCCCTCTCTGTACCTTATGTGTTACCTGTGATACAATATTTGTACGTATACAGAAAATTAGTGCCTTACCACCTGTATCAGCTCCTCTGCTCTCTCAGTGTTTGAAAAAAATAGGCATGTTTCCTGACTCATGACTAAAGTGACCTGAAATGTAAAAAAATGGTTTTTACATTTTTCACTTTCTTTCTCATTTTATGCTTTATTCTCACTTTTACTTCACTCTAAAGATGTTTCATTATTTATTCAATTATGTATTGCATGTTAGAAAAAAACTTTTTAAAATTTAAACTATAAAACAAGCTTAAACTTAACTATGGAATATTTAAATATATGTAAATATATTTTAAGCCTACATGTTTCTATAACTGTTAAAACCGGTAACTGTAAAAGTTAAAAAATATACAATACGTTCATTTATGTCAAATGATCTTTAAGAGTTTTCTGAAATTTCTGATACTTTCTTTTATCAGAGTATAATTCTGTCCCTTAAAAAGCATGATTAGGTTATACTTGGAATGAAAATGTCTCTGGGAGGTTGCTTTAGGCAAAGCAATTAGCATGTAGGTATTTTAATTTTTGTTTATTGTTAATGCTACAGTGTATAGGAATTTTTCCTTATTCCCACAGAGGATTTATGTATTGTATTATCAAGCATATTCTTAGCTAATGACCCTGTTTATATTCTAAAATATCTGGAGCCATGCAAACATTGGATTAGTGTTATAGTAAATGCTCTCTAAAATTCCCTAAAAGCTCTGTAAAACTCCCTAAAGAAAAAAATTATGTTAATTCAGTAACTGTTCAAGAAGTTTTCATTATATGCAACTGTGAAGAACAGGAATATTTATTGTCTTGATTGCAGTATTATCTCATATTACATTCTAATCACTTTAGAAATAGCCTTGAACACAGTCCAAAGGTTTTATATGTGGACACACAGCTGCAAAGAAAACCTGTATTTTATCATAACCAAGTTTTTTCTTTAATTATGCTTTCTGGTACCTTTAGAAATATTTGTTGAATCATATCAGTTGACACCTAAGATATGAAAATATATTTGAAAAATAATACCAATTTAAATGGCATCTTGAGTATCCAGTATTATAAAAGTCCTATTAAATTGCCTGTCATAACTGTTGATACTTTTTATTTGATTTCCTCTCAGAAACTTAGTTGTTTTTTGCTTTCACATATTCTATGGATATTAAAAAGACACTGTGGATCTGAAGAGATATAAAGGGCATAAGATAGTTCTCTTTATTTCTACCAACACTGTTTCAGTCCTTACTCACTGGATATGTTCTCCTGAGCCACAACGGAGTGATCACTGACCACAGGGTCATAAGTTATCCTTATGCACCCAAAACAAAGAATACTGTTTTGCTAACTCCTGAAAATATATATTACTAAATATCCTTTTAGTTTCCAGAATTTCATGATTGCTTTTAAAAACATTTAGATATTTGAATATATTATTTATGCAAATGCACAGTATTTTTATTGCAAGGTATAGAGACAATCACACAGTTTGAGTGAACCAAATAACATTTTATTATTTGTTGTGTTTTGTTTGTTTTGGGGCCACACCCATTGACAGTCAAGGGTTACTCTTGACTATGTACTCAGAAATTGCTCCTGGCTTTGGGGGACCATATGGGACACTGGGGTATGGAACCCCGGTCCGTCCTAGGCTAGCGCTTGCAAGGCAGATGCCTTACTCTAGCGCCATCACTCAGGCCCCCAAATAAATTTTATTTTTTAGTGTTATGAATGACATTATATTTGTTATGGTGATAAAATTGAAATGATAATGTCAAATATGACAAAATAGGAATATGATTTGAAAAAATGAAGCTCTTTGCTTACAAAAATATTTGCTACATTAAAACATAATAATATTACTTATTGAAATGTTTAGTTATTTGACATATTTGAGTAATTAGTTACTTTAATTTTGGTTAAAACAGCATTTCAAAAAGACATCAGTACCATGGTTCATTATGGCATTAGCTATAATAGCTAAGATAAGGAAAAATTCAGCTGCTTTCTAAAAGATGAGTGACTTGAGAAATTGTGGTATTTGTACAGTGCAGTAGTCCTAAGATGTAGGGAAATATGAAATAATGCAATTTCTTACTGCATGTTTTGCACTAAAGATACTATTTACAGAGAAAATCAGTAAAAGGACAGGGACAGAAACAAACTAATTTCTCGTATGTGTGGGTATAACAACTTAATAAAGCAATAGCATTCCCAAAGGCAACAAAATCTGAGAATAGGCCAAAATAACTTTATTATTATTTTATAATATTTATTATTCATTTATTAATAAATAAAAGTGGATATTATTTATAAGGTGGTGGTATGAATGTGATGGGTCCAGAGTGAAGGTGATGAGAAGTTAATATTCTGGTGGTGGATGAAATATTGAACACTATGCATGAAACTACTTTTAATAGTATTATGAATCATAGCGCCTTAATAAAATTTAGATAAGATGTATTGAATTGGGGCCAGAGAGATATCATGGAGGTAAGGCATTTGCCTTATATGCAGAAGTATGGTGGTTCAAATACTGGCATCCCATATGGTCCCTTGAGCCTGCCAGAAGCGTTTTCTGAGTGTAGAGCCAGGAGCAACCCCTGAGCGCTGCCGGGTGTGACCCAAAAACAACAACAACAACAACAACAAAAAACAACAAAAAAACAAAAAGATGTATTGAATTATAAGAAAGTGAAGCAGAATATAGAATCCTATACTCAAATTTCACATTTTTATTTTTAAAAGAGGAAGTTATCATGAATTAAATATATAGGACCAATATTTTAATGTGTTTCAAGCTGAATAATAAGCACATCTATCATTTTATTAGATAATATAAATGCTTTCAGAAATTTGAGCTAGAATTTATTGGGGATATATACATACTTTTATTGAGATTCACATAGCTTAATATTAAAGCACTGATAATAAAATAAAGTGATGAATGTCATACTACTTAGAGGAAAACTTAAATAATTATGTTAATTTTCAAGATAACTAATGTCATAACACCTTAAAATTAATATTAATAACAATGCAATAATTACACTTTAAAGGTCATATTAACACATACGGTTATAAAGCATTTAAAACTAAGCTAACAGGACCATATAGACAGTACAGTTGGAAAGGCATTTGTCTTGTTTACTGCCAAACCAGGTTTAATGACCCAAACTGATCCTCAGAGCACCACCTGGAGTGACCCATGAATTGAAGTCAAGATTAACCTCTGAGAATTGGTACATTGGTGATGAAATTTTGCACTGGTGAAGGGGGGTGTTCTGTACATGACTGAAACCCAACTACAATCATATTTGTTTTTGTTTGTTCGTTTGTTTGTTTGTTTTGTTTTTGGTTTTATTGCTTGTTTTTTTTTGTCCCCAATTTCCAATACAGACCAGGCAAGGGTCTGGGTTGAGGTGTATATAGGGTGCATTTACTGTACCTCCTCTTTCTATACAGTCCGTGTGAAGAACACAGCCTGTTGTAAGAATTGGGAGGCCTTATTTTTTCTTTTCTTTTTTGATTTTTTTCCTTTTTTCATTTAAAAGTTTTGATTACATATATGATTGTGATTAGGTTTTGGTCATGTGAAGAACACCCCCTTCACCAGTGCAACATTCGTATTTGTAATCAAGGTGTTTAAATAAAGATATTAATTAAAAAAAGATTAACCTCTGAGTGTAGTTAACAAAAGCTTAAGAAAACACCAATTTGGTATAACTTATAATTTAAAAGTTCATTAGTATTGATATAAGTCATTAGTTTAAAGAAGTTAAAAGTAACTTTGGATATACAAATCAGGATTGTTTTTTTTCTCTGTGAGACAATATTCCTGTATGCCTGAAATTTGGCATGAACCACCATTTTTTAATTATGGTTTCTGCCTTACTTTAAATACTGTATGTAAAATAAAATATGAAACCATGAAAAAGGGAAAAATGTTTCAACTAAAGCATAGATGAAGTAAATATTCAAAGAAGACAGTACATGTTATTTTCTTCATTGTTTTCAAATGTACCCAATAACTCTATAATTATTTATTTTGTATAGGGGTTACTATAAAAGACAGGTATAAACTTTATATACAAGTTAGCACATTATATGGAGAATGAACTATTTTGTGAATGGTTTTGATACTGATTCATATCTCTTAGAATATCTCTTAATGAACAACAAAGGAATTATGACTTTTTGACATGATTTGATTTGAGTAGTAGGTCATGATAACATGGGAACAAATCATGTGGTAGCAGTGGAGATGGCAACTGAAATGTGAGTAAAGGTGTAAGTGTGGAATATTTAAAAATAAGAAGATATATTTGAGAGATCCCAAAAGCAGTTCCTGGTGGACTGACAGTAATGGAGCAGGGGTATCCAAAAACATACAGAGATGTTATATCTGAAGAATTTAATAAACTTGAGAGGAACGTCTTCTTGTGTTTATTGTAATATATTTTAAAGTATATAGTATACATTTTATATTTTCCCATTAATTCTGAAGTGAAATAAAAATATAACGATCAAATAATCATCCAATTTTTGGTCTGATTAAAAACACTTTGTTGGGAGAGAATATCCATTCCCCACGGAGCTCCTGGTGTGTAAATTATTTTCTCTTATACTGCAGAGAAGTATTGAAGATATCAATTTTCTCCTAAATAATGTTGGTGAGGGATATTTTTAATATTACTCTCAGGAAATAATGCAAGAGTTTGGGTAAAGAGATTTTTATCTCATTTTAAGTCATTTGCTGTATTGGAAATCATAAAAAAGCTTTGCATTTTCTAGTTCAACTCTATATTCACAATGTTATATGTGCATATTCCAGTTCTAGCCACAGAAGTATCTATGGATTTATCTCTGATCATCGAACACTTCATTTACCTTCTTCTGCACTTATCACTGCTCATGATTAGATACTTCATGGTCAGTGCTATTCTTCATTCTCGGAAAAATAAAGTCTAAATCCTCGCCACCCCCATTATTGGTTGACGTTAACTGTAAACATCCAGGCTCAAAGAATCTTAGTTTTTGTTTCTGAGATCTTGCATTTTTCTTAAGTGATCCTTGTTAATCAGTGTTATCTATGTAATGCTCCAGTAATAACTGCAAAAACGTTCTTAATTTCAAACAGACATTTTATTCAGTTTTTGATCCAATGTCTCATTTGACTCTGTGTGCAGACACACACAAATAGTATAGGGCTGACTTAACCATGATCTCAGCTTTCTTATTGTTAAATCAATGTCCTCTAATCTAGTATCACTATAAAGATAAAATTATGAGCTGTTGGCAAATCTATGAAATGAAAAGTTTATATGGTGAATCATTATGAATGTTACATATTACATCTTTCTTAGGGGTTTGCAATGCATGGTTGCATATATCCTTAAGTAGTTTTATGTAATGGAAACTGACCTTTATCTGTTTACTACAATTTTGAAGGTGAATTTTCATACAGAACATTTGATGTGGTGATCATTGTCAGTATATGGAAAGTATGCATTTTGGAAGTAACTCTGAAATATGCAAATAAACTGTAGCTTCCATATAGCAAGAGATAGTACAGAATGAAGGTACTTACTTGCCTTGCATGCAGCCTGCCTGGGTTTGATTCTAAGAACAGGTCCTACTCCCCTGAGCAACATCGGGACTGATCCTTGAGATTACACCAGGAATTAGCCTTGATAATTCTTGAATGAGCCCCCCAAAAAACAAAAACAAAAACACAACATTACAGTGAAAATAAGTAGTATCTGAGATCCTTATCAAAATTATCTCTTTTTAAAAGTGGCATTTAAATTATTCTTATTATATAAGTTTAAGATATGGGAAAGATATAACACGCATGGGGTGGTTTCCTTTAAAAATCATTCATGCAACCATCTTCTCTATTTATTTTTACTCACCTTGTATTTACAATATATTACTGACTTACAATATATAACTTAAGTTAGAATTCATGATTGGATTTCAGGCATACAGTGTTTCAAAGTTTATCCCTTCACCAGTGTAGTATTTATCTCAATTTATCAATGCACCCTATTCATTTGCTAACCTCCCACCCACCATCTCTTCTACTTCTGCAGGTGGTATTTTTCTTTTTTAGTTTTTGCACTATGGTTTATGATACTGTTGTTAATAAAAATTTATCAGTAATGCTCTACCACCTTTGATAACCCAATGTTCCTTGTTGAAGCTACCATCCATCAATTTTTGATGCCCTTCCTCTCTTCTGTCCACAACTGATGCAGGTGGTATGTTTCTCATATTTTTGTTTACATTGTTTTTGAACCTCTTTTGTAGGAAAATATACACCCAAGGACTGTTGTGCCTTGCTTAGAATTCATTTTAATATCTAATAGAGGAATTTCATTTTAGTAGTTTTTATGAATGTCATGATTGTTTCTGAAGTAAGTAGTTTAAACTCTACAACTGGAATCTATCTTTATTTAGCAAACATGCAATGTCTCTAGATTTCAGTAAAGTCTGTATTTCAAAGATCTCTTTCACTCTCCGTGTAAGAAAGGGAAATTATTTACTGGTAATATGGCAAGGCAAATTGTATTTGGTTAAAATATTAATATAACATTGAATTATTATATGTTCATATTGGATAATATTATTTAATACTTATGAACTAATATAACAATATATTATATTATTATATGATTTAATACATCAAGAAGGGAGATTTCTAATACTTTGTACAGAACATAATCCTAAATTCTCTTTTGCAATATTCATTACTAACATGTAGAAGACTTTGAAAACTTTTTCAAGTTTGCAGAAGTGATGAGGTTGATACAGATATTAACTACATTGATTTTTGTTGTTGTTGCTGTTGTTGTTGTTTTGACGGTCACACTCAGCAGCGCTCACGGACTACTCATGGTTTTATGCTCAGAAATCACTCCTGGCAGGCTCAGGGCACTATATGGGATGCCGGGATTCGAACCACTGTCCTTCTGTATGAGAGGCAAACCCCTTACCACCATGCTATCTCTCTGACCCCAACTACATTGATCTTTGAATTGTAAAATAGAAATGTATTAAGAAAATAGAAAAGTAAGATTATATTTTCAAAATTATTTCTAGCAGAATTAATTTCAATTTTTTTCCTGAAACTAATATAAGTACAAATAAAGTATGTGGCATCTAATACTGAACTTAGGGTATAATTGATAACTGATAAAACTAGCATCTATCACTGCTGCATCCATCCCCCATAATTCTCATGTAGTCCAGCTTCACCACTCCACTATGATTCACTGCAGAGACAAACTGACCAATCTGTAGGTATGCCAGTATTG
>PVKC010027499.1:0-15760 GCA_004027635.1 Crocidura indochinensis | reverse complement strand
GGCATTTTTCAAGTGACAATCCTGATAAAAAAAAAAAAAATCCAGTACCTTCCTAGAACTGAAGAAATACTGCCTTTGGGACTAGCAGCACTAGCAAATAAGACTGAAAGGTTACTGTGGTACTTTTATTTCATATTATGTGTGCAAGCAAAAAAAAAAAGGATCAACATGCTTAGTAGACTTTCTCTGTTCAAGATTCACTGTATTGTCCCACGTGAAACAGAAACAAGAAGCAAAGGCCTTGACCTCTGTGAAGCTCTGGTTATAATGAGCATCTTACTAAAATATCAATCACAATAATAACTCCAGTTTTACTTACTTTGCACTTATGAAATTGCACTGACCAAGAGTCAGGTAATTCAAAACATTTGGCCAGATATGTTCCCCTGGTGGCATCCTCTGCTGTAAGAACTCCTATGAGATGCATTTAGTTAAGAGTCCATGGCTTGTGGAAGGGAAAGGAATTTTCTCTGGATCCAAAACAGCATCAAATGGGATGAAAGGCTAGGAACCTGCAAATTCCAGAAGCTATGTTTTTTTCCCAGAATGTGCTTAAAAGAAAACCATGGGCCAGATGTTCGGGTTCTCCATAATGGACAAAGGGTGTGTTTCAGAGAAGGCAGGAAAGAAAAAAGTACAGGAAAATTATTGTTGGTCCTCAATCACATTCTCTCTCTTCCTCCCTCCCTTCTTCCCTCTCCTTCTCTTTCTCCATCTCCCCCTCTACCTCCCTTTTTTTCTCTCTCCTTTGCCTCACTCCCTCTACCTCTCCTTCTGTCTCTGTCTCTTTCACTCTATTATAAACCTCCTTCCCAAATGATAACACCTTATTGGACACAGTGTGACATATCTAAATTCATTCTTTCCCTTCCTTTTCCTGCTCTTAGTTTTTGTGCAAGTGATCATCTCTCTCTACCTGCATTCACTTCCTAGCTAATTTCTGAGAATTGGTATTATACCAAGTCTAGCCTTGATCAAAAGTGAATGAAGCACCTACCCTGGCAGGGATTATGATCTATGGGTCCCTTTGGTTACCAGCATTAGTGTGGGCCCCCTTGTTCTTGAAGATTGCTCCTTTCCATTCTGTTTTAGCAACAACACCACCTGCGTGTTCTTGGCTGCTCACCAACTAGCCCTGCCTGGGTTTCACAAAGGCCTAAATGGACAGTAATGTGTCAACCTTTATAAATAAATTAAACCTTGTACTTGGCCCTCAATGAAACATCTACAAATAATGTACATGCTTTGATGTATAAAGTTGAGAGATAAGTGTAATGGATTATCATGTGTCCACTATTCCTCACTTTTTCAAGTACTTTTTGTAATGAGTTGTCAACCATAACTGATATTTTTGCCAATCTTTTTCCTGAAGTTCTTTATTTTTTTTTGTTTTTTTTTTGGGGGGGGGAGTGACACACCCAGTGACACTCAGGGGTTACTCCTGGCTATGCACTCAGAAGTCGCTCCTGGCTTGGGGACCATATGGGAACCGGGGGATCAAACCGTGGTTCCTCCTAGGCTAGCGCAGGCAAGGCAGGCACCTTACCTCCAGCGCCACTGCCCAGCCTTCTTGAAGTTCTTTAAAACAAACTCTAGATTAAGTATCTTGTTATCTACATATGTCTATTTATATTATCTGTGTCTATTATTATCTCTGAAAATAAGTGAATATTAATTTTCTAAATTAAAATCTCGTTCTTTATTTAAAACACTTCATTTAGAAAATGTGTTCTTTATTTAAAACACTCCTTTAACCTGAAAGAGTGTACAGGAGATAATATCCTTTGGGGGGGTTGGACCACACTCATTTGATGCTCAGGGGTTATTCCCTGGCTAAGCGTTCAGAAGTCATGTCTGGCTTGGGGGACCATTTGGGATGCCAGGGGATCGAACCGTGGTCCTTCCTTGGCTAGCACTTGCAAGACAGACCTTACCTCTAGCACCACCTCTCCAGCCCCAGGAGATAATATTCTTGCCTTGCATATAGACAACTCTGGTTCTATTCCCAGTACCACCAGGCATCAATTCTAAAAATAGGTCTAGAAATAGTCCAGAGCACAACAAGGTATAGCCTAAAAAAAAAAACAAAGCTAACTAAATCCAATGTACTTCTTTACTAATTGTGTTTGAATTAAGTTCAAAACAAGGCTCTCACATTACATGTGACTAAGATACATATATTTTCCCAAGTCACTTTAAACACCAGATTTCTAATTTTTGAGATGATCTAAGAAAGTTTTGGGTTTATTAAATCAAGAAAAAATATTATGTACTTTTCAGCAACATATTCATTCCCAGTGATAACAGCACCTTGTATAACTATAGTACAATTTTATCTATGATCATTCAATTGATATTGTCACTGAACCAGTGTTTTTAAAACTCATAAAATCGTGATGACTTAATTGAAAATAATTTTTTTAATTTCATGTTCTCTCACTTGGCATCCTCTGCCATGAGAAAACTTTGTCTCAAGATTTGGGTGCCCTGATAAATAGTTGCATCCTTACAACCATTTTTTTTTCATTTTTCTTTTCTTTTCTTTTGGTTTTTGGTTTTTGGATCATACCTGGCAGTGCTCAGGGGTTACTCCTGGCTCTGTACTCAGAAATCGCTTTTGGCAGGCTCAGGGGATCATATGGGATGCCGTGATTCAAACCACCGTTCTTCTGCATGCAAGGCAAATGCCCTACATCCATGCTATCTCTCCTGCCTCCAATTTACTCTGTTTTTTAAGCCTCAGGCTTTACAACAGTCTACAGAACAGCCAGAGGCAGTGAAATGTTCTTTCTTTCCCCATAAACTTGTTAGTTTTCTAATAATATAATTTCTGCAAATCAGGTAATGAGGAGCTGGCTGTGTATAACCTATGAAGATAGTTTATTTTGCTTTATTAGTTTGCTCAATTTTTATAAATCACTTTATAATTTATTCTTTACAAATTTAAAATATTATTTTAAACACTATTTACATTCAATCAAAGTACAGGTGTACTTGATCACCTTTGGTTTCTAATACTGCATATTTTGTGAAGGAATGTGGTGAGATTTTGGCCTAATGCATTTTCTTTAAATAAATTTAAAAAATATAAAATTCAAAAAAACAAAAAGAATCTCTGTAGATCAATATTAGCATAGAGTCAAGTCCTAAATAGCTGTGTTCCTGCCACTATCTTGCAGCAGGCCAAAATCTCACCACGTTTCAGGAAGCACATTCTACCAGCTCATGCATTTGTTAGTTCCCAATACAAGTAACCTTTACAATAACAGTACCAGTAAGTGATCTTGTTGGAATTCATTTCTGAGACATGCAAATGGAAGTCAGTGGGCTATTTTTTTTAATTCCCCAAATTTGTTGCAGTGTTTGAAAAGCATAACAGACCTTCCCTCAGGCATTCCAAGGTCCATGTGTATGTGGAGTGAGTTGAGTGGGGTTTTAAGACATCAAGAGATCTCTTGGTCTCAATTCCCCTTAATTCAACACTCTAATGTCCCAAGATCTATTCATGATCTTGGGATCATGATGACCTGTCCCAAAATCTTTACATCTACAGACACTTAGATTTATGATCTACCTCTCCACTTTATCGTAAGAATACAGAGAATGTTCTCAGAATCTCAGCATGTGCTGGCTACAAGTCAGGATGAAAACCTGGGCTTGGGGTTCACTCTGCTTTCTCTCCCCAGTTCTCTTTCCTGGTGCTTGTCATGCCCTCTCCAAGAGGAGTGAGAGTGTCTTGGGAACATATCAAGGGGACTTCTAATGAACTGAGTAGTTGGACCCTCATGTCAGAGAATAGTAATGTGGGGTGGCATGGATTAAAAAGAGATGAGTGTGCAGAGATGTGTGTCAGTCATGGAGCAAAAACATGCTCCTTTCCTCTGCAAACATTCTGCCTAGAGGAGACCTTTACACAAAAGTAGTCATTGAAGAAATAAACCACTAGTCTGTGATGTTTCTGTGGCAATCCCAGACATTCTCACTGCCCAGAGATAGCATATTTTGAAGCTCATTTTGGGGGAAGATCCAGAGAAGATGGTGTGATGAGAAACAAAGAACTAAAATAATCATCATAAGTTTTGTTTAGGTGAGTGTTTGGCATGATCTTTGCAGCTACTGTTGTCAATTTTCCTGTTATCCTCATGGAGTTCCAGCAAGAACCAGGATGGAGCAGGGTTGGGCCCTAAGGTCCAACTGGATGTTGGGTATTTGTTCCAACTGTATCAAAGTTGAAACCCCCACCAGAAGTCAGAGTGATTCAGAAATCATTACCTATTCTACAAACTCCTTTCAGGCAGTTTTCATTAAAAACTCTCAATCCTGGACCAGAGTCATAGCACAGTATGTAGGATGTTTGCCTTGCATGTATCCAACCCAGCTTTAATAATACCCAACATCCCATGTGATTCCCCTGAGTACTGCTAGAAGTGACCTCTCAGTGAAGAGCTAACCATGGCCAGTAATTGCTGACCATTGTAGGGTATATTTTAAAAATCAAAACAATGAAAAAAGTCTCAACCCTAAGTTGCAAGTGCATTTGACTGGAGAGATGAAAAATAAAAACTGATTTTTTTATTTGCAGAATCCTTAACTCTTTAATTAGAAGCATTGTGATTTACCGTTAATGCTGTTAATTGTGGGCTTTCATGCATCCATCTCAACATCACAGCCTCTTCCAGATGTTCACTTCCATCACCATTGTTCTCAAGCTCCCTTGGAAACTCCGTCCTCTTTCCCCCTTCCTTCATAAATAGCTCAGTTTTGAATACAAGTTCTCATGTGCTATTGCCTTTGGCCATGTTTTATTCTCTGACTATGTTTCTTTATATTCCACATATGAGAGAGCATGGAGGATCTGTTCGCAGAACTTATATCTCAGATATCATTAAGATCCATTATAAGAACTGTTTAAATTCTTCCAAACCTCTCTCATCATATTGTTCATTTATTCATAGCATTCATCTCTGGTGGTGGGGTGGGGAGGATGGAAGGGAGATGAACTTGGCTTTTCCTTATAGAATTTTAATTAATTGCTTAATTAATTTTTGCTTATTTGATATTCATTTCTCACACCCACTGGAATTAAAGAGAGGGCAAGTCTGTTTCTTTCTCCATAGGAGTGCTTGGATCAGAGGAGTTACTGGAACTATGAGGAGACATTGATTGCCTGGATACATAAATATTTGGTGGAATAAAAAAAAAGTGGAGCTGGGGAACAAGTACAAAGTGGTAGAGTGCTTGATTTGCATATGGAAGCCTCAAATTTTATCCCTAGCCCCACATGGCCCCTTGAGCACAGCAGAATGTAGTGTGTACTATAGTGTAGCCAAACCTAAGTAAATAAATTACATAAATATATGTATAGACAGATGCACATACAGAGAACTGTCAGTGCCTAGATATTTAGTTAATACTTAATATAAAAAAAAGATTCCTCATTTGAAACATGGTGAAGAACATGTGTTTGCTTGCATGACAACTACATAAAACATGTTGCCAAGAAATATTTCCTCCTCATCTCCTTCTGCTGTCTTGTTTCCTTTATTTTATGTTTTCTACCTTATTGACTTCCTTTCCATTCCTGTAAAGATTTTCTCTGGGTTGAGCTTCCACTGGTTGCTACCAATAAGCACCTTCCCATCTCTCTGTTTCTTTCTCTCTCTTTTTCTTTCTCTCTCTCCCTCTCTTTCTCTTCCTCTCTCACCCCTTTCCCCTAAATTATTCTCTCTTCTGACCTAGAATCCCATTGCCTTTCAACATCCCAGAGGCATGCTCTAGTCTAGTGAGTAGACTCTGTGAGAAACACGGCTGAATCCATATGTCTGCAAATCCTAGAGCATATGGCTGAGGCGGGGACATGGGAAAAGCTTTGAAAGGGACAGTTTGCCAAGTGGCCCTTTCAGAGTTACCTCCTAATTCCCCTTCAAATGGACATCTCTGAGGGAAACGCCTTGCGTCTTAGAAATGTGGCCCCATGATTTTCCTTGATCTTGAGGAGACACCAGCTATCTTTCACAAGTTGTTTTCATGTGAGTTTTTTGTCTGCTTGCTAAGAAAGATCCCTTGAGGGCAAGCATTTGCAAAAGCATAACACTGAAAGAAGCTGAGCGCTTCTTTTATTTATTCTGCTATTGGAGTAAAATTTACAAGCAACATTTTTTTTTAGTTTCACATAAGCAACAACAGGACCCATGTGACATGTTCTTATTTGGGGGGACAATCATGTCAACAAATCTAGTGCCTTTTCTGATATCTTCATCTCGATATACTCTAAGTACAGTACTATATCTTGCTGATGGATGGGGAAACAACCTGGTCAGGTCAAGGTGCCCCCATCCCAAATTCTTCCTCGACCAAAAACCTGCACAGACTCTTTAAAGAGATGAAGAAAGCTTGTCTGTCCCAACATAGTCTCTATCCTCATGAATCATTCAAACATTTTTTCAATGTTTTTAATAAATATTTTTATTTTGATCAAAGTGGATTGCAAATAATTCACAGTAAAATTTTAGGTATTGAATCAGGGGCATTCCCATCACCAATGTTGCTCTCCCTCACCCCCCTCGTTTCCAGCATGCATCCCATATCCCCTCCTTTGCATCCAGTCTGCTAGTAAAAGTGGTCCCATCTGTGTCTAGCTTGTTGTAGATTAAATATCAATCCTGCTGTCGTTGGCTTTGATTTGGTACCTAAGTCTGATCATTTTTATCTCTACTCAATGTTCAAACAACTGTCACTTCTCCAAGAGCCACCCTTCAAACTACCTCACCCTGTGAGCTATTGATTTTGAGAGGATACATACCTTGCCCCATGACCTTAGCACATAAATTATATGCAGCACTAGTGTTATCTAATTCCTATGTAATATTTCCATAAGAAAATGTTCCCACAGGGGCCAGAGCAGTGGCGGAAGAGGTCAGACCGACTGCAGTTTGGTCCCCCAGTGTCCCATATGTCCCATATGGTCCCCCAAGCCAGGAGCAATTTCTGAGAGCAATTCCAGGAGTAACCTTTGAGCATCACCGGGCATGGGAAAAAAAAACAAAATCCAAAACAGAAAAAAAGAAAATATTCCCATTGTAAAATGAACCTATAATAATTCTCAAAAGCATGGTCTAAAATTAAAATATATATATATTTAAAATTTATATTGTTGTTTTTCCACATGAAAGAGTTTAATTTTTTTGGTTTGGGCATATATAACTTCAGTATAGAAAATTATGTGCCTAGTATTTTTGTGTTGCTGTTAAAGAAATAATATTTCTACATTACTTTAAATTATTTGTAAATCTCTGTGCAGGGCATAGTTAACATAATAGGACTGACTAAATAGATAATGTCTTTATTATTTCCTGCTTTTTGTTTCCAAATCACCCAGGCTTACATATATATGAGAGATTCTTAAATTAGAATTATTCTTAAATTAGAATTGTTTCCTCATAAATGTTTATGAGTTCAGGAAATTCCAAGCAAGCCCCTCTTATCAGTCATTCTGAGGAAGATTTCTTTATGAATTGACTGTGATTTGATTTCCTCTCCCTCATCATACCACTAGGCCAAGTAACCATCTTCTCTTAGCCTCATTTCCTTCACCTGTACTTGGGCAGAAGCTATTACCTGAAGTAAATGGAAAAAGATACAACATATAAAATAATGTAGGAGCAAGAGACTAGGAGAGATAGTACAGTGGATGAGGCTCTTTCCTGGCTGGCTGCCAACCTGATTCGATTCCTGGCACCCTATGTGATCACTCAAGTCACTCCAGGAATAATCCCTGACCTCACAGCCATGAACAATCTCTGAATATAGTTAATAGTACCAGCCCCATCCCAGCCCCCAAAATTTAGGGGTATTGGGTATATTAAGGCATTGTGAAACTGTGCCTATATTTATTGAAATATCTATGGAGACCCTGTAGACCCTCCCTTCACAAGTTTTTCTAAGTTTCTCCCTGGTAACCAAAAGTCCTTCTTGGAAAAGTATGGATACTATTCAAAGCCTTTGACAGAAAGAACTTTATGAGTCTTCTAACTTTTCACCAAGCACAGCTGAAATAGAAGGCGGCTTTTCTCCCTTAAGACTGAGAGAGTGGGGCCTGGGAGATAGCATGGAGGTAAGGTGTTTGCCTTTCATGCAAAAGGTCATCGGTTCGAATCCCGGTGCCCCATATGGTCCCCCGTGCCTGCCAGGAGCAATTTCTGAGCATGGAGCCAGGAGTAACCCCTGAGCACTGCCGGGTGTGACCTAAAAAAAAAAAAAAAGACTGAGAGAGTATGCAGAGAATTGGCACTCCCATAGGGAAGATATGTCTTCCTCTGCTTCTTCCGTTACCAGAGACAAACAGTGATCAGATTCTTCTGGGTCTTTTTGCACACCCAAGGAAGAGAACCTAGAGAAATGGAAGACCATGTTAGTTGGTTCCCAGAACTGGTTAGAGAATAAAGTCCAGAACTCAAGATAAACTACCTTTGATATGAGCATCTTTTGAGAATACACAGAATCCAGTTGATGCCTGGGGAGAATCCTGATAGACTTATGTAAAATGAGGAGAGAGGCTGCAGCCTCAAGAAGAAAATCTACTGCTTTCCTTCTCCCCACCTCTGTCATCCCCAGGAAAACCTGGGAGATTTAGGAGTGATAAAGTCTGCTATGAGCCCCTCCCATGCAGTAAGGACTTCATGTCTGGTCAGTTCCACTAGGCAGCCTTCAAGCTTCACCAGGCATCTAATTGCTCTGCATGGCATAAGAGGGAATCCCTATCACTATATTTTCCAAGGAACCAAGAATTCAAGCTTGACTGGGAAAGATGCTTTCTGGGAAAGAGAAGTTAGTACTGAACCTTTCCCAGGAGCCCACTATTTTACAGGAAAGGGAAGTCAGTCCTAGACCTTCCCAAGGCTTTTGGGTCTATTGTCTTTTTCTAGGAAAAGAATTTTAGGAGGAGAAAAGCAGTGCAGTATGACAAGTGCATTTGATGCAAAGGGAGGTAAGAAGAGAGGAAAGCTAAGATACATACTCAAATAGAGACATGAGCTAGTATATATCCTTGTACTAATATGTGAGAGAACACAACTCAAGAGGGAAGAGGCTACTGGCAAGTGCTTTAGCACCACATTCATTGCAGTAATACATAGGTACAGGAAGTACATGAGATTGTTTCCTTTGTTGGATTTTTATACACGTCTCTCAAACTGACTCCCCTCATGGTCTATTGCTATGGTGTTTACTAAGAGAATTTGGGGGCAGTGGATGGTCTTTTGATATTCTCTACCTGGTCTTTGTTTCAATACTGTTGACCTGGAATTTTCCATCTCAATCGCTCTTTAGCCCCAAAGAAGGGTCCTTTGTATCATGGCCTCCATGCTTTAGGGTTCATTCAGGTTTCAAGATTCCTGTATTTTTCCCTAAACACACATTACCAGGACCCTCAGCATCTTCCTTCCTGCAACACAAGGTTTTGCAGAGTAATTACTTTATATTTAACCATGATTTATATAAATTATTTATAATTCAAGACAGTAGAAAGTTTTCAGAAGCCAATGCATGAATAAAACCTACAAAGCTCATCAATATGAGTGATGCTTTCTTGAAACAATCTTCCTAAATCTACCTGATCTAGCATTATTAATACTAGTTATAATGACTTAGATTTCAAATGAGGAGTCTGTGACATTTATTTTGCAGGTGCATCCACAAATTCACACAATTTGAGTTCTGCTGGTCTGAAGTCTTGAGGATGAGCATCATAGAGAAAAAAACTCTAACAGACTAGATCCTTTAGCAGAATCTGCCGTCAGACTTCTGCTGCCTCACTGATTATGCTTACTCTCTACCCAGGTAAAGTAACAATCTGACCATCTTAGTTACCTTTCTTCTTGCCCAATATGATTAGGACCATTCATAAAGGTGGTTTAGAAGGAATAGAATATTATTCGTGGTGTGAAATATTGCTATTGCAGTAACTTTCCCATAGTTTGGGAGGAAATAACTCTTAGGTAGAAATCCAAATGTCAAAGAGTGAAAACAGAAGAGCCCAACAGCAAGAGCATGAAGTTTACACAGTGACATTAAAGTGTGTGTCTATATCGTTTTGTAGCTAGCCATTTGCAAAATTAACCAACAATATTCCAAAGACTGCTATACCGCCCAGTGGCTATTTGTGATGCTTTCAGGGACCACTACATAGTCCCACTCAATCAAGGCAGAGCTGGCCAGTGAATCTTATACAGCCTTGATTGTTGACTTTTTGGAGCCTCTGTTTCCCTGTTTGGGCAGACATACTCTGAGTCAGCAGACAATTTAGGATGGAGAATATGCCTCAGTTTTATCCACTGACCTCTATACTCTCACCAAAACCCCCCACAAGGAACAGGACTTTAAGATCTGATGGTGGAGGTTAACCACAGCAAACAAAATCTTCTTGGAAATACCAAGAAGTTCTCAACAGTGGTTTTTCCCATCTGAATCAGAGAGTCCTCTGTCTCAGGATCTGTTTTTTTCTTGAAATGAATCTAATCACTGAGATCGATGAGAAAGAGAGACGCTTAGTGAGAAAGCCTGTACCTCCATTCCTGAAGGTCAAAGCATGTCTGTGGCATAACATTCCTGAATCTCAGACCCAGGAAAAGCCTAGCTCAAGAAATAATTAATGCACTAGTTAGTCTAAGAATTCCTCACTGTCTCTCCAAGGAAGAAGAGAAGATCTTAGTGGACCATGGTCAAGCAATTGTCCAAACAGTATGTGGCTGCATCATTATGAAGTACGCCAAGTAGCTTTTTGGGTACATTTTAACCTCTTGCAGTAACCATGCAGTCTACAGTTAAATTATTTTTATAAGAGATCCTCCTGCAAGATATGAAATTGGTGCCATTTCTAGCCACTGTATTTCAGATATCTTGCATCTGGACTCATCTACACTTAGAATGTTTTGAATTTAAGCTCTGCTGTAGTTGGAATAATTCTGTACCTATGATCATCTGTACAAAGGACCTTGTATGCTTGTGTGTGTTTTTTTTTTTTGCTTATTAGGTTTGTTTGGTTTGGTTTTTGGGCCACACCCGACAGTGCTCAGGGGTTACTCCTGGCTCTACACTCAGAAATTGCTCCTGGAAGGCTCAGGGGTTCATATGGGATGCCGGGATTAGAACCACTGTCCTTCTGAATGCAAGGCAAATGCCCTACATCCATGCTATCTCTCTGGTTCCAGGACCTCGTATGCTTGTGTAGCACTAGACCAGGGGTCTGCTGCACCTGGGGTCTCTGAGACATTAAAATCATAGCATCATAGGGTACTGTGTGTTATCTTGAAGCTATGAATCACACGGGCCATAACAGAGAGAATGCTCAGCAGGATCTTTGCTCCAGGACTCACTTGCATCTGTCTGTCTCTCTGTGGCTCTCCCCACTCAGTTTTCCTTCTGCTTCCACTCACAAAAGCCAATAGTTATCTTCCAGTTCTGGCATATATAATAGCCCCTTTAACTTATACATGAAATCCTCAGGATGGTTCTAGTTATATTTTAACATCTGCTTCCAAAACACTGGAGATACATGACCTAAGCAATGTTGGCCAAGAGACTCTTTCTAACATTAGGGGATACATCTGTGAATCAAATGGTTTCTCTCCAACAAAGATCATGCTACTCTTACCTCTGAATGCTGCCATGAACAATCTCTATCTCTCAGCCCCTTAAATAACCACTTCCTGTAAGACCATAAAATCCCTAGAGTGGCCTGCATCCAAGACTGGTAATTGTGCAGGTACAATGACTAGGCCTTACTAGCCTAACTAGGGGGAGCAAATGGTCCTTAAAACTCCATTGCTCCCTCGGTATTGCTTGAACTTCACTGAACTCTATCTCCATGTGCAGTGTTTCTCCCCATCACTTCCTCATTTCTGTGGCATTAATATCAAGATCATGCTTAAAAATCCTACACTCTAAACTTGGTCACAAGGTTTCTGGGAGCCCCATCTGTAGCTAAGTGTTTCTAATACTGACTAATTCATGTTAAGTACAAAGGTTAAGATGAACAGGTTAAGTGTAAGGTTTTATTTTTACTGCCAGAATTCATGATAGGCATTTTATCTTTGCATAGAATGAGGGCTGTAGAAATAAGGATGTGTATGGTGAGGATGAAAAGGATAAGAACCCAGGAAACAGAGAAAGAAGAGTTATACTTGGCTGATCAGAAGGTCGAAGACTGGTCTCTCCCCCAACAGATTGGAGGAAGTGAAGGTAATCCTACTGATGAACAGACACAAACAAGACTGTGAGTAGATCCAGCACAATGGCAAAAATGTGTACAGCAAAACATGACAAAGAGTTGGAAACCAGACTTAAAATTCAGACCAGTGTGGGATGTGAATGAGAGCAGAAGTGTACATGCCAGCAATTATTTATATCAAAGTTTTGGCTGAGACATAGCTTTTATGACTCCATGGACTATAGCTTTACCAATTTCAGCAGACATAGCACTTGTTAAATTTTTCCATTGACTTTTTTATGCTCATGTTTTTGGGGTAGAAAGTCCCTTCATGAGCAGAGCAGAAACTTGAAGACTCAGGAGTATAATCATCAAAAGCAGAAGAGTACATGAAATCAAAGGGGGTTGAACCAGTTGCAATGTTACCCTTAGAGTGCCAGGATTGTTCTTCAACAATATTTCTTGAACAAGAAGCACCCTTAGGGTATCAGTAAAATTTCTTTCATTGGAAGCTGGAATGATAGCACAGCAGTAGAAGGTTTGCCTTGCTCGCAGCCGATCCAGGACAGAAGGTGGTTCGCATCCCGGCATCCCATATGAATCCCTGAGCCTGCTAGTAATGACTTCTGAGTGCAGAGCCTGGAGTAATCCCTGAGTGTCACTGGGTGTGACCCAAAAACAAAACAAAACAAACAAACAAGAAAAAACAAAAATTCTTTTCATTGGGATCCATCTCATCCTAGTTGCCTGGAACCTCCAAAATATGGTATCTCTTTAGAGTGATGCATGGAGCATTGCGATTCCCACCCAAGCAGAACATGCTAACAAAGTGTCAGAATTGCTTCAGAGACAGAGAAAGAGACAGAGACAGAGACAGAGACAGAGAGAGTACAAGGCAAGTACATAGGAAATTCAAGTTTCTTTCCTAGATCACCATATAACTCACCAAGCTCCATCAAAAGTGATCCCTAAGTGTAGAGCCAGTTTAAGTCCTGAGCACAGCAGAATGTAGTCCAAGTCTCTAGAGTACTCCCAAAAGATACTTTAAAGGTTGGAATCAAAACTGCAGTTTTCCAAGTATTTTAGAATTGAAGCTGAGAAGTTCAGTTTTGTGGTCCAGTCAAAAAGAAAGGAAAAAAATAAAGGGGGAAAATAGCTGGGACTTGCATGTACAAGAGTGCATCCCCCAGGAGACTTTGAGGAAAAGGTAGGAGGCAAGGATGTGGGTTATTACTAAGGAAGCAATTCAAGAATCTAATGTTCTGGCACTGCCTCTAGGAGGAGATACAGTATGGAAGAAAAGAAGTGAACGTTTAAGGCAATGACTTTGAGATTAGTGGCCACACTAGAAGAAAAGATCTAAGTGGAAGGAATTTGATTAGGAGCTAGGGGTAAGCTCAAAGTATTCAAGCCTATAACTGATATCTCGTCCTGTCCCTGAATCTCAACTTCTTCCTGAATGGGAAATCATCTCTCTATGCATTCAAGATGGTAGAGTAATAAGGAATTAGATCTCTGGAGGAAAGCAGTCTAAGTTTCTTTCTGCATATTAACTATAGGATCTTCTACTGTAAAATGGAGTAGAAGGGTTATAAAATGGAATACACCGATTGGTTAAAAGATTAGGTAGAATAGGGACCAAAGCTATAGCACAGTGGTAAGACAAACCTGGGTCTGATCCGAAACGTCCCCTATGGTCCCCCAAGCCAGGAGTGATTTCTGAGTTCATAGCCAAGAGTAAACCCTGAGAATCACTGGATATGGCCCAAAAACCAAAAAAAAATTAGGTAGAATATAAATAGTAACTAAAATATAGATAAGCTAATTGTCCACCTATGATCTAGCCATATAGCAATTAACCAACTATCACGTATCTGTCATCTAGCCATCTTTCACAGTTCTATCTTATTTATCTATGTAGGATAACCATTGTCTAGCATCCATTTATTGCTATAATCTATCATCCTATTCTCTCTTATCTGTCTCTATCCTTCACCTATCTTCCTATCCTTTCATATCAATCTTTCTATTCTATCTATGCCTATCCGTTCATATATTTTACTAGTCTATCAACATGCACAACCTATAACTCTGATCAAATCTGATTTTAAATTACATTTTCACTCTCTTCATCAGACATAAGCTATGGCATTACCAGGATCATCTCATCATCTCAATTATCAGTGAGTTATTCTATTATTATGTGCCTAAGTCACCTTCAGGATGAGGTAAGTAACTTAATAATAGATGATAGCCTAGAGAAAGGTACTAAATTTTTCTGCCTTCAACGGATCTGTCACTAAAATTAGATATCTACAATAAATTGGTCTCGAAAAACAAATGCCAATCTCCAGTCATGCAATTTTAGTGACCATTTCTTCTATTATTAGATGTATCAGTCATTAGTGAAATGCTCATCAGTGAGACAATCAAGTACAGTTTGTTTTTTGTTTGTTTTGTTTTTTGGGGGTCACACCCGGCAGTTCTCAGGAGTTACTCCTGGTTCTAGGCTCAGAAATCACTCCTGGCAGGCTCAGTGAACCATGTGGGATGCCAGGATTCGAATCACCATCCTTCTGCATGCAAAGCAAACGCCCTACCTCCATGCTATGTCTCCAGCCCCAAGCAAGTAGAGTTTGGCAAACAGAACAATATTGCTTCCATGATGACAGCTATCTTCTACAGACCATCTCTCTGTGAAATGGTCTCAGTTAAACAATATTTCTAGCACCAAATGTATCACCCTTTCTTCTCTACTCTTTGCAATCTGAATAATAATTCCTGCTTTTGTCATCCCAGGGCCTTGAAAAAAGATTGGGTTCTGCCAAAACCACTCTACTTGGAGTATCTGGTATTTCTCTCTCAAATCCAGAATGATCTGATAGAGTGTGGGAATATTTGGAACCACAAAAGGAGAGACAGACAAAAATTTATGCCAGTGCAGACATTCCTGAGGCAGTACAACTCTCTCATTGGTTCATAAGTCCACCCCCCCACCAAGATTTATTTTGTAATATAGATGGTAACTGGGAAAAGAGTGGGAGGCTATAAAAAAGGTATTTTGAACCCTCATCAATTCTTGTTTGACTCCATAAATTATGTTTTTTGGGGGTTTTCTTCATTTTTTTTCAGTCTCTGGGCTTCACTATAACAAAAATATTTGAGCCAAATATTTGTGGGTTAAACTCAGGAGCCATTTTCATTGGTAAAATCCTTGCATAACCTCAAATGACAATTATTATTATATTACCTATATTCAGTAAGGTTGGAAAGCTCTGAGATGGGCAAGTTTTCCTAATCATGAGTGTCAGAGCAAACACTCAAAGCCATGAATTTGATCTTAAATATATTTGTTCTTCCCACTGTATCTCAATGACTTCTTTGAAATTTTACTAATAGAAATGTAGTGACTTCTGAGGAGTATATATTTTCCAACGCTGTTCAAAATGAATTCAGCAGATTTTTAATCAATCCCTTCTCTAATAATAATTACTATTGTATATAATTACTGTGATCTTCTTTATGCATAAATTAAATATTTTGCTTTAATTTTCT
>PVKC010027498.1:0-15740 GCA_004027635.1 Crocidura indochinensis | reverse complement strand
TTTTTTTTTTGTGGGGGGCGGGGATCTTCCTGACTCTGTACTCAGAAATAGCTCCTGGCAGGCATGGGGGACCATATGGCCGGAATTTGAACCAGTCCTGGATCGGCTGCTTGCAAGGCAAAGGCCCTAACGCTGTGTTATCTATCTCTGGCCCCTATATTGTGTTTTTATAACCACTCTTTTTTCACTGTGGTAGTTCTCCATTCAGTAGTTGGAATAATTGTTTTAATTTTTGAAAAGATAACTTTTAAAGCATTTCAATAGAGTTCACATATTTAATGTTTACATTAAATGTTTCAAGAACACAGTGTTGCTTAGCCATCCTTCTCTTTAGGTCTTCTCTCATTCCTGCCCCCTTGAGTCAACTCAGTTTTTTAGTCAGACTTCTAGGCCATTGTTTATATTCTTTTATCTTTGCCCATTGTTTATTCAGTATGTTTAATTGTAAAGTACATTTGAGTGAGGAAAACGATCTTTTATAAATCTTTTTATAAATGTAATCAAACCTGTCTCTGGGCTTCTGGCTGTGGGAATAAAAAATTAAAACCCTTGGTTTTATAATACACCTATACGCCTATAATACACCGTCTAACTAACGCCTGCTTGACTTGTTTTGCTCTAAGTTCCCCAACCACTCCTGTGTTCTCCCAAGCGTCCAACTGGGTTGATTATATATTTTAATTTCTCTGTTCTAGAGTCTTCCATGTATGTTGTTCCTATTGCCTAAAATGCTTCTCTCTGTTTATTTATGTGCCTGCCTTACACTTCTGTGCATATTGATTCTTTATAAGCTTATTGTTGCTTCCTCAAAATACTTCAGATAAAAAACAATAGGATGGGGGTGTGGCTCAGTGTATTGCGTTTGAGAGAGATGAATTGAATTTCAGACCACACCAAGAAAAAGAACCAATATTTGTAGTTCCTGTATTTCTACTATTTCTATTGGTTAAATAGTAAC
Source organism: Crocidura indochinensis (assembly GCA_004027635.1). Taxonomy (NCBI): domain Eukaryota; kingdom Metazoa; phylum Chordata; class Mammalia; order Eulipotyphla; family Soricidae; genus Crocidura; species Crocidura indochinensis. Next base: position 14,782 of record PVKC010027498.1, on the reverse strand, counting down.
TTTGTGGCATATGCTTGCATATTTTCCTTGATAAAAATACAAATTCATATGCTTCACGTACAATTCATTTGGATGAAATCTCTCCCACATATAAACAAACTCTTGTACATGTAAACTGTGAGTTATTATAAGGATTATTTCATTGTCACTGAATAAGGCTTTGAAAAGTCAGTTATGTCTAAAATTAAATGTGAATTGTTCAAATAGCCTCACGGTAAGAGGCTTAGGGTTACTGCCTTGATATCTGTATGCATAACTATTTGCAGCCTAGGATTCTCTTTTAGTGACTTACAGTGGATGGAACCTAGGGTCTTAAAAACGAAAAGAATATTCTGAGCTACTTCTCTTCCCAGAATATGTTTTCAAATTGTCAGATAATAAATTTTTTTTTTGGGTTTTGGGTCACACCTGGCAGCTCAGGGGTTACTCCTGGCTCTATGCTTAGAAATTGCTCCTGGCATACTCAGGATATCATATGGGATGCTGGGATACATCCTTCTGCATGCAAGGCAAATGCCCTACCTCCATGCTATCTCTCTAGCCCCAGATAGTAAATATTTTTAACTTTGCAGTCACTCTGTCTGTTATTCTAAGTTGCCATTATAGCATGAAGGCAACCATAGTATGGTGAAGCTGCTCTAGTAAATACTTAAGGACTCTAAATTTTTAAATTAATGTAGTTTTATGTATAAAGATTGTTTTGATTCATTCCCACAATTATTTTTTAAATATAAGTGAAAGGTAGGATAGGCAGTTTAAAAAATGGGTCAGGGCTGGAGCAATAGCATAGCATGGAGGGCATTTGCCTTGCCTGTGGCTGACTTAGGTTCAGTCCCCAGAATCCCATATGGTCCCCCAAGCCTGCCAGGAGTAATTTCTGAGTGCAGAGCCAGGGGTATACTCTGAGCACTGCCAGGTGTGTTCCCAAGACAAAAACAAAAAGGGTCATTTTGCTAAGAATATCTATCTGTGTATTTAAACATCTGTCATGTATTACATCAAAATAATAAAGGCAAGTGACCGCTTTCTGGGCAGAAACAATTTAGGCCATGGAAAGAAATAAATGTTAACTTGGGCAAACAAGTATTTAAGGATTGCCAGTTTTACCTATTGTTAATTTTTGTCTAATTATATATTGATCTCAAAGTTATTCATAATCCTTTACGTCAGCCCTCCAAATTTATATAAATCTATATATACATCCAGATTCAGAATTTATAAAGAAAATTCTAATGTCATATATTCTAATCTCATATGTTTTAAACTTTCTTTTTCTAGTCGTTAAGTGAGGGTTTGTTTTGTTTTTGTTTTCCTTTCCTTCTGCCAATTAGAACCTTGATTTTTGAAAATATTTGAGGACAGAAAATTTGTCAGTAACATGAATTATGAACTTTTATCAGCATGGAGTCCCCACATTCTGATCTTTTAACTCTGGCTTCCTGAACATCTTTGTTGTATTATTGTTATTTTTGATGTTTTTGGGTCACACCTGGCAATGCCCAGGGGTTTACTCCTGGCTCTATGCTCAGAAATCGCTCCTGGCAGACTCAGGGGACCGTGTAGGATGTTGGGATTCGAACCACTGGCCTATATGCAAAGCAAATGCCCTACCTCCATGCTGGCCCCAATATTCTATGTTTTGTTACTAATAGCCACCTCAGTGTTTTGATAGCTTTGTTTCCAGCACTAATGAATGTGACTGAACTACAGTGATTTAGAAATCCATTAACTGTATCCCTGATGTGTAGATCATATACCTCTAACTTGTCTAGCTACCTGAAAGCTTTATTTCCTTATAGGGATCAAAATGTATACAATAATTGGATGTGATATTTTGAACCACAATACTCAGTATTTTCTGATCTCTCTTAGTTGATAAGTAATGATCGTGCTTTGGAAATATAAGGAACTCTTTGTTTAATGACTTCTTATGATTAGTCATTAACTAAAAGAGATTAAATTTAAAGGATGAACTGGGGTTAGAGAATACAGCAGGTTAACCTTCATCTTACGTATGGCTGACATGGCTTGATTCCTAACCAGGTCGAGTCTCCTCAGCTCTTCCACGAGTGATTTCTTGAGCAGTACTACTTCTGTTCCCCCTCAAAGTATAAGTTAATATTTCAAAAGATTATCCTAAATTTAAATGAAAAGGATTTAATTATATATGTTTGTGCTGTTATTTGGGCAAGGTACAGAGAGAGGCTTTGATAATGTTAAAGTTGAAAGAGAACTAGAGATTGTGGCTCAGTAGGAGAGCCCATGTTTGATATGAGTGAACTTTGGGATTGATGTTCAACACCACCAAAAGTAGAGAAAGAAGACAAATGGACTAGTTTTTAGTCTCCTTTCAAATACAGTTAAAGAATGTCAGAAATACTTGCTAGCATTTTGTGACTATTTAACTATATTCTTGGATTTGTAACTATAATTTAACCTAGTTATATCATTCCTTATGAATCTTCATATATAAAATCTCTCTAGTACTTTGCTAATTTAAAAATGTTTGTCCAGGGCAGGAGAAATAACTCAATAGACTGAGTACATGCTATATAATCAGGAGGCATAGTTAGATCTTTGACTTTGCATGGTCTCATGAATACCACCAGGTGTAACCTCTGAGCACTCACCCAGGAGTTACCCCCCCCCCCCAGCACCATAAAACAAAAAAGTGCAGTGTCATTTTAATATGATTGAAGGTATTTTTGGGTATTTATACATCTTACCATATCTGTATAGATATTGTTTAGATATCTAGTTTTAGCCAATGCCCAGTTTTTGGTTAATTTCTCAAATAGTTGGAATCAGTATTTTCTTTCTTTTAGTTAAATTGACACTTTACTGAAGTTTTTTCCTGAGGTATGTGAATAATTGTTAAACAAATGCTAAATATTGTAACTTTCCCCTTATTTTAGAGTTATTTTAGACTTGAAGTGAGTCTATATTTTTATTTATGTCTATATAAATCTATCCTTTCATATATAGATTTGAGTTGTAATATTTTTCCACTTGAACTAAGATATAAGGTTGAATAACTGTTAATACTGCTTATTTTTCCAATGATTCAAAATTTAAAAAATAACAAGTATTTTTATATGAAAATAAAACTTTTATTTATATAAAGTTGTGGAATAGGAACACTTTTGTGATTAGTTAATAGATGTAATTTTATCATTTTCCCATTTTCAAAGCACATAGTTGAGTATAAATTGCATATATAGTTAAAGATAAATTGCATGTTATACAGTTTGGAATATTACTTAAGTTAATTTGGTGACTTAAAATGAAAGTTGTTTCTACTGAAGAAAATATTTTTTGTCAGCTCTTAACTTTAAATTGCCCTATCCATCCCAAGGTACCCATATCTTTATTCTCCCCTCCTGTCTAAAACGAAAGATAAAAGACAAATTGAAATCACAAATATGCAGGCAGCTCTGCTCTGTTGGTACTATTCAATATATAGAAGATTATAGCTAATCAGATATTGACCTTAGATCTCCGAGGAGAGACACTGCTTTGTTTTGTGGCTTTTGTGTAACCCTCAAATCCTGTACCAATACCTGTCTGGAATGTGGTAAACATTAATATTCCTGTCCTTTTTGTGTTACACTTGTTCCCTCTAAGTTGAACAATGATTAATTTTTTTCAACCTATTCTGTTAGGAGTTCGATGACAATTTTTCATAACAATATACTGGCTGAGTGAAACAAGTTTCCTCTGTGCTAAAAATCTGTCCTCAGATTTCTGTCTTTGAAAGGATACTATCCTTGACCCAAGATCTAACAATTATACTGTCCAAGTTGCTTTTCACCTATGTGATTATATGATCAAGTGAAAGGAATCACTTTATTATATTTTCTTGAATGAGTAAGTGGTTTTCAAACCCATCACCTTTTCTTTGTCCTTTTTGGGCAGATTAACTTCTTTGCTGGATAATTTAAATGTGAAATTGACCAAATCTTTTTGGGGTTTTTTTTTTGAGGATGTTACACTCCCTCAGATGAGACTTTTTTTTTTTTACCTTGAATGTTTGTCCTTAGAAGGAACACCTGAGAATGCATTGTACTAATTATTGTTGTGCTGTCTTCTCTTGCTGTGGTTAATAGTAATCATTTCTTTCCTTTCCCTTTCCTGCTGCTTACCCTTCCTCCCTGTCATTGTACTTTTCAATTTATTAAATTGAATATGTCTTCATTTGTTTTCCTTTAAAATATTTTTAATCTCTTGCCCCACTCTGTCTTCCCCACTTGCTTGGGTTCCATGTTGCTGGTTTTTATGTTCGCACGCTCATTATCACCCTTTTTTGTACTTCAAATCCCAGCAGCTGCCCAGCCAGGTCCCTGAGCACAGCCCTGTGGTTTATGGGACTGTGGAGAGCGCTCATCTTGCTGCCAGCACCCCTGTCACTGCAGCTAGCGACCAGAAGCAAGGTTTGTGTATAACTGTTTCCTCCCTCTTACCTTTAGTCTTTTTATTAAGTACGTTGCCCTCAGCATTTAAGAGTAAAACATCTGAGAACTATTTAGACAACCCACTTATAAACTAAGCATTGCAACTGGTAAGATAAATCAAAGAGTTGGGAATAGTTCTTCAACCTTATTATACATGTGGACCATTAACCGCCCTGCTCCTGGACTGGTAATTATATCCAAGGTGGTGGACTCGTAGCTTTCAGACTTTTTACATCTGCAGGACAGCACACTGGTCTACATACCAATGTGGTTCAAGAACAGTGGACTGAAGGACAGGCCCCAGCACTACTTGGCCTCCTGTTACCTCTGGGTGCAAACTCAAATAGCCCCCTAGCACTGCTGACTTGTTCCTGGTAGCCTGCTGGGAAGGCCACCAAATGAATATAAAATTAAAGCTTTGAGGTAGAAAGTCAAAGTAAAAATTTTCTACATTATTCTAAGTACATTACATTTTTATATGCACATTTTTACATTATTCAAAGTAAAAATTTTCTACATAAAGCCTTATTCTAATACATTCATATATATACATGTATATATATTTAATGCTCATTTGCATTAAAAAAATAACACCAAGCTTGGTGGCCAGAGTGATAGATAGCTTATTGTATGCAGGAGTCCCAGGTTTGAAACTTTGTTCAGTATGATACTCTGAGCACCACCTGTAGTAACCCCCAGAGCACTACTGGGTCTAGTCCAAAAATTAAAGAGTTAATTAGAAATAAAGGAGAAGGTTAAGAGAAATCACTTGAAGTATGTGTTGCTTTACAAAAAAAGAACCTGCCTTCTGTACTATTCTTCTGTTCCAGTTTGGAAGATTTCTAAAAAATATTCAAAATTAAAGCATCATCATTGGCAAAGTTAAAAAAAAGTAAATATTGAATTCAAATTCTATGATCATCAAGATCTCTTTTATCTTTAGTGAATTCTTACATTGTATATCTCAGTTTCTTCATTTATAGACTAAAATAAAGAAGACCTACCTCACACGACTTTTGTGGAGGCATGTCTAGCATATATATGAGAAATGTTTAGTAAACTAGAGCCGTTATTGTTGGGCAAGGAATCATATTGGATTTTTTTGCAGTACCAAGGTCAACAGGAATTGAATCAACTATATCCTTTTCTATTTCTTATTGAAATGAGGACACACTGCCTCTTGAGTTACAAATAGAAAACTCGTAAGGGACATTTTATACCAGAAAATTGGATATCATAGTCGTCTTTATTGACCATTTGAATTTAGATTTACCTTAGCTAAATTCTAAGAATGAATGGAAATCATACATGTTTTCTAATGTTTTAAATTATACTTTTCTTCAAAGCCTATAGTATTTTGTAGCTGGCTATTATCTCTCTATATTTTTTTTCTAAACAAAATTTTTTAGGGGCCAGAGCGATAGTCTAGCAGGTAGGGTGCTTGCCTTGTACACGGCTGACTTGGTTTTAGTCCCAGGCATCCCATATGGTTCCCAGGCACTGCCAGAAGTAAGCCTTGAATATTGCCAAGTGTGGCTCAAAAAACCAAAAACAAAAGTTTCTTTTGGTTTTTGAAAAGAATGTGGACATATCATAAAATCAGAATGATTTTATCATACTTAATAGGATAAGTTTCTGCCAGACTCTAAGTTAATCACTACTAAACATCTAAAGTATGATTTCTATGTTATTTTGCAACATAATCAAGATAATAGTGTTTGTTCCCTTGAGTATTAGGGAGTCAATTTGAATCAAATTGTAGGATACTTAATTCTACAATTTTTTTTGTAGGATACTAAATCCTAATTTGGCATGCTTCTAAAAGTTGCTCTGTCAAATACTTATTTCAGTGGTATTTAGAGTTGGAGGTGTCTTAAGAGGAAAAAAAAAAAGCCAGAGATCAAATCCAGTGCTTCACACATATGACTGTGTTTACTCTCCCATTGAGGTACATCCCGGGCTCTGAAGGTTGTTTTTTGTTTTTTAATTAGTAACCAACTGAGCTAATAAAACACTTTCTAAAAAATTTTAATACTAAAATAATTTACTCAGTCTGAGTACTGTTTGTAAGTCGAATGCCACTTCGATACCCCAGTAATAATATCCCAGTTTCGAGTCAAAATTTAGAATGTTTATAATGGAATGGAGAATGATTTTTAGGGTATCTCTTTAAAACTTTATTTTATTCCTCGAATAGTTCTTATGTGTGTAGAATTATGCTAAACTGAACAGTTTATGCTCTTATGCTAATATTGTAGAAAGGACTTCTGTACAGACTTTATATGTCACTGAACCAGAGTTCAAATAATTCAGAATATGCCTTGATGTTGCTAATTTGACTTGCCAAGATTTTTATATTAGGCATTCTGCATTTCGTTGTATTAAGGTCTGGGTTTCTATAAGGAGGACTGACTGCAGTTTAGGATTCCTCTAAGTTTTTTATACTTCTGGAAATTTCTTTGTGAAATTTTTTTTCCGGAGGGTCACACCCGGCCATGCTCAGGGGTTACTCCTGGCTCTATGCTCAGAAATCACTCCTGGCAGGCTCAGGGGACCACATGGGATGCCGGGATTCAAACCACCGACCTTCTGCATACAAGGCAAACGCCTTACCTCCATGCTATCTCTCCGGCCCTTCTTCTGGAAATTTAAATAACATTTTTAACATATAGATGTTAATGAAATTTAGAAAATGTTCCAGGTTATCTTGATGAAAAACTTTCTTTTTATAAATTTCATAAGTAGCCCTTGAGACTGTTGTTGTCTTTTTAGTGCCAACTTTATTCCAGAAACTTTTTTTCTATCTATTACAATGTAAGGTAGTTTTCATGGAAAGTTATTTGATTTGGTTTTGGTTTGTTTATATTATGGGAGGATCACACCCAGTGACATTTAGGGCTTGACCCTAGCTCTTGCTTGAGGAGGGGTGTCACTTCTTTTGGTGCTGGAGGAGAATGTGTGGTGCTGAGACTTGAACTAGGGTCAGCTATGTACAGCTCCCCTCCCCACCCCGTACTCCAGAGCAGGTTGTTTTTTAATCGAATGTATAAAAATTAAATCCCATTATTAGAAAAGGGTTGCCAAGGGCAAGAGCGATAATACAGTGGTAGGGCGTTTGCCTTGCACACGGCTGACCCAAGACAAACCTGGGTTCGATCCCCAGCATCCCATATGGTCCCCCCAAGCCAGGAGCAATTTCTGAGTGAAGAACCAGAAATAACCCCTGAGTGTCACCAGGTGTGTCCACAAAACAAAACAAAAGAAAGTGGTTGCCATTTTCCAGAGAAAATTTTTTTATAGTTAAGAAATTTCCTGATATTTTTAACTGTATATTTGTTTGGAAATTTAGGATACAAAAAATGCACTTTTAAAACATTGTTTTACAACTCTCAGAAAATCTGCAGAAAGCAGTCAGATTGCATATTTTTCTCTTAATGTAAAAGTCATTTTTGGGGGCTGGGTGGTGGCACTGGAGGTAAGGAGCCTACGCTAACCTAGGACGAACCGAGGTTCGATCCCCCGGTTCCCATATGGTCCCCCGTGCCTGCCAGAGCGACTTCTGAGCGAATAGCCAGGAGTAACCCCTGAGCGTCACCGGGTGTGGCCCAAAATCAAAAAAAAAAAAGTCATCTTTGAAGGTTTGTATTGGGTATCAGAATTTCATTTTATCATTTCTCCTTATTTCTGCCCATAAGCCTTCCTTGTTCCATAGTGGTTTCTACCATTATGATTCTCAGAATTATAGATTGTGTGTATGTGATTTAACCTAATTCCTTGTCACTAGTATTGCCTGACATTATTATGGAGGCCATACCCAGTGCTACTCAGGGGCTATTCCTGGGTCTGTACTTCAAGAGTAACACTTAGCAGTGCCTGAAGGATCATTCATGGTACCTGCATATTAAGCACACTTTAAGCCCTCTACTCTCTCCAACCCTAATATATGCACATTATAAAGCTTTTGTTTACTGACTTTTTAATAGTGAACAGCTGAATGGTTGCATGCTGACCAAATTTCAAAGCAAAACATATTCCATTGGTTCTTTGTGAACACTCTAAAAGAGCTTAGTTTGGTTAATAGAGAAAAAGACTACTGAGTGAATTATAAAATCTTCACTTAGAGTTGGTCGTGTATAGATATAGTTAAAACGATGGTTATTATTGAGTTTTATTTGAGATAACACATTCAGTACAGTACATTGAGATTATGAAAATGGAGAACTAGTATAATAGTAGTTATTTATTATAAATAAATATTTATTTATCATATCAAATATTATTTGTACCTTAGTCTGAGTACCTTTTGAAATCACTTGGTGTAATGTAAGTATTTAGAGACTGTTTCCTGTTGTAACTCAATTAGTTACTGTAATGTAGTTCAGTTGATATTCCTTGCATCTCACCCAGGCTTATATTCTTGGCATTGTTGGACTATCTGTTAAGTGAGAATTGCTGAATTGTGAAACTAATGGTAACCAAAAGGCACCCACGGAAGTGGTTGGTTTCAGTATCAGAAGAAATTAATGGGAGCAGACTTTTCTCCTCTCTTGTTTTTCTTTTGCTAGGGATCAGACCCAGGTTTCATGTAGTCCATTCAGGTTTCATATAATACATTCACTTTGCCATTGAATCACATGTCCAGCCATCTTACAAACTATTAACTAGTGTCATTATTAATAAACGTTATGTAATTTCAAGCTTTTCAGATACATACAAGATAGTTTTATTGTTGTTAAATTGTTTATTCTCTGCCACGTAGTTTTGTATCCTATTTTTAGAGAACACATTTTATTACAAATTTCATATTCTTAATGACTCTTAAAAACCTGTTTTCTATGACTGCATAATATATTATGTGCCAAAGCCCTCACTGTTAAACATTTATTTCTCTTCTCACTTTGTTGTAGTTAGTATTACCACCTCAAGTATTCCACCCTCTATTCGTTCTTTATGACATTATTAGAAAATAATATTTTCAAGGATGGAATGCCTATATATTACTAAAAATGGCCAAATGGTTTAAACAATTTAAATGCAGAATGTTAGGTTCCAGAAGATCACAGTAGAGTAGAAAAGAGTGAGTAAAGTAGAGTAGAGTAGAGTAGAAATGAGTAAGAGTAAAGTAGAGTAGAGTAGTAGTGTAGCCTAACAATACATAGCATATCAATGTATTTGCAAAATCAACTCTTTTGTTGTTTTGGGGGCCACACTGAGGTATTTTCAGGGATTATTCCCAGCATGATGTCTGGAGCCATTATTTACAATGTTCAGGATACCCTTGACAGTGTTCAAGATACCATGTGATACCAGAAATTGAACTTAGAGTTTCACAAATGCAAAGTAAGTGTTTTAGCACTGACCACCCTACATAGCTGACTGAAAATTATAAAAATTTATTTTATCTCCTTAAAAGATAAAGTAAATGTTCTTTAATTCTACTCTATAGTAATTTTTAGTTTTCTATATTAAAACTACAGTGAAGTCATTTCTAAAGGACTTTTAGGGTGAGGAGCTTTCAAAATAGTTGACATTTTGAGCAAATGAGATAGTACAGCATATATGGTGTTTGCCTTGCATGTGGCTGACCTGGGTTCAATCCCCAGCATTCCATATGGTCCCCCAAGCACTGCCAAGAATGATTCTTTTTTTTTTTTTTTTGGTTTTTGGGCCACACCCAGTGACGCTCAGGGGTTACTCCTGGCTATGCACTCAGAAGTCGCCCCTGGCCTGGGGGACCATATGGGGCACAGGGGATCGAACCACGGTCTGGCCAAGGCTAGCGCGGTAAGGCAGGCACCTTACCTCCAGCACCACCGCCCGGCCCCCAAGAATGATTCTTGAGCACAAAGCCAGGAGTAATCCTCCAAACCAAGCATGGCCCCAAACTTCAATTAAAAAATTAAAAAATGGTTGGGGCCCGGGAGATAGCATGGAGGTAAGGTGTTTGCCTTTCATGCAAAAGGTCATCGGTTCAAATCCCGGTGCCCCATATGGTCCCCCGTGCCTGCCAGGAGCAATTTCTGAGCATGGAGCCAGGAGTAACCCCTGAGCACTGCTGGGTGTGACCCAAAAAACAAAAAAAAAAAACAAAAAAAAAATTAAAAACTGGGGCCTGGGAGATAGCATGGAGGCAAGGCGTTTGCCTTCCATGCTAAAGGTCATCGGTTCGAATCTCGGTGCCCCATATGGTCCCCCGTGGCTGCCAGGAGCAATTTCTGAGCATGGAGCCAGGAGTAACCCCTGAGCACTGCTGGGTGTGACTCCCCAAAAAAAAAACAAAAAAAAAAAATTAAAAAAGAACCTGACACTTGTGCTTTCTCATTCTTCACTAGTGGTGGATTTGTCTTCAGTATATATATAATTTCATTTCTATGTATGCTTATTTCTTATAAGAAATTTTATTTTCCCAAATTTACAATTTAATTGTCATACTCTTACTAGATTATTAATGAAAAATTACTGTTTTCTGCTCTTTAATGCACGTAGGACTCATCATTATACTGATGTGTTTCATAGTGGCATCATGTAATCAAGGTGACCCATGTAGAATATCCAGAAAGTTGGAAGTAATTGTCAGTATCTTGATACATATTTATTGTATGTACATTACAGAGGAAACATATACACGTTTCTGTGATTTTTTTTTTTGGTTTGTTTTTAAGCCACACTCAGCTCAAGGGTGCTTAAGAGTCATTCTTTTTTTTTTTGTTTTTTGTTTTCTGGGTCACACCCGGCAGTGCTAAGGGGTTACTCCTGGCTCCATGCTCAGAAATTGCTCCTGGCAGGCACGGGGGACCATATGGGGCACCGGGATTCGAACCGATGACCTTTTGCATGAAAGGCAAACGCCTTACCTCCATGCTATCTCCTAGGCCCCTTAAGAGTCATTCTTGGCTCTGCATTCAGGAATCACTCCTGGAGCTTCATTGGGCCATATGGGATGCTGGGGATCAAATTCAGGACTATATCTCTGTACTATTTCTCCTGCCTCAGATATTTAGTATCAGTTTTGGCAATGAGATCTTATTTTTACCTTACTATTATAGTAATAGAATGATTAAAGTAAATTTTAAGATCAATATAATAGAAGTGAATGTCGTTGCAATCAATTAGCCTTTAACTTTAATATATACTCTTATTCTGCTTAAAAGAACATATCCTATGACAGACTTACTTAACTACACTTAATTGTAAAAACCTACTTCATTGAGGCATTAAGACTTTTGATGGGGCCCGGGAGATAGCAATGGAGGTAAGGTGTTTGCCTTTCATGCAAAAGGTCATCGGTTCGAATCCCGGTGCCCCATATGGTCCCCCGTGCCTGCCAGGAGCAATTTCTGAGCATGGAGCCAGGAGTAACCCCTGAGCACTGCCGGGTGTGACCCCCCCCCAAAAAAAAAAGACTTTTGATAAAGAAAATAAGGTCCCCTTTAGTTTAGATCAAGCACTACCTTCAGTAAGGTTTAAATTTTCTGTTTTTATTATTTTTTATTTTTATTTTTTTGGTGGGGGGCCACACCCGGTGACGCTCAGGGGTTACTCCTGGCTATTCGCTCAGAAGTCACTCCTGGCAGGCACGGGGGACCATATGGGGAACCGGGGGATCGAACCATGGTCCGTCCTAGGTTAGTGCAGGCACCTTAGCTCCAGCGCCACCGCCCGGCCCCAAAATTACATTTTTTTGTGTGTGTGTGTGGTTTTTGGGTCACACCCAGCAGTGCTCAGGGGTTACTCCTGGCTCCATGCTCAGAAATTGCTCCTGGCAGGCATGAGGGACCATGTGGGACTCCGGGATTCGAACCGATGACCTTCTGCATGAAAAGCAAACGCCTTACCTCCATGCTATCTCCCCGGTCCTGTTTTTATTTTATAGACAGTAATGACTGGAGTTTACAATGCTGAGGAAACAAGGTTGAAGACCAATTTAAATCTTTGGTTTTATTTTACCAGGAATGAATCATATATTAGATTTCTAGAACTTTTAAAATACGGAAGTCTTTGTTTTAATTAAATAATTAATCTGGTGCCCCATATGGTCCCCTGTGCCTGCCAGGAGCGATTTCTGAGCATGGAGCCAGGAGTAACCCCTGAGCACTGCCGGGTGTGACCCAAAAACCCAAAAAACCAAAAAAAAAAAAAAAGAATTAATGTTCTTTGTATTTTCTGTCCCCTTATTATGATTTCTCACTTTGTATATAAAAACGTGTTTTGTACTAGATATTTGAGTCATATATGTTAAGTGATATGTGGATGTGTGTGTGTATAGAAGTATAGAAGACAGGACCAGAAAGATAACTCCTTGGGCCGGAACACATCCTTGCATAGGGGTGTCCTGGAGTTGATCTCTGATACCACATAATCTTTGAGCACTGTCAGGAGTGACCCCTGAGCACTGAACCAGGAGTTATTCCATGAGCATTTTAGGCTATGACCCCAAAACAAGACGAAAAAGTTGAATTCCATTTTTATTTCCAATGTAGCTGGTTATATTCCCCTTTTGAAAAAAAATTTATAAATTGGATATTCAGAAACTGAATTAAGCCTTAATAAGTTTTATTTGATAACACCATGATAGCTCTTGATAAAAATTTCAGTGCATTTATGTGTTCATTATAAGAAGGAAAACTATAGAGGAAAAGTTGCTTTATAATAATATAATTTTGTGATTTTCCTTTGAACAGTTCTGTCATTCATTGTTGTATCACCTCGGTAGAGATCCTTCAGTCGGGAAGATAATACAAAGATAAAGATGTTTCTAACTTAAAGAAAAACCCCACTAACTTAAAGAAAAAAACTCACTTTTCTCCTAAGAATGGTTTCACTTCCATTTTGATTCAATTTATCTCTTGTAATTATTTGGTGGACTGATTTTTACTCTGATTCCAAGATGTGTTTTATTTGTGTTGTATAACAAATATAAAGCTAAAAAAAAAACCAAATATAAAGCTAGAGAAATAAATAATTGTTTTTTGAATAGCAGAATAAATGCAGTATTTTTTTTATCTCTTGCTGCTCATAGTTTAGAGTAAGAAATGAAAATAATTGGCCTTTCAGATAATGCTATATAGTGTCTGGTTCAAGAGTGAATCTTTAAATTATTTTTTTTTCCTTCCCCAGAAGAGAAGCCAAAACCAGATGCAGTGTTAAAGTCTCCTTCCCCAGTCCTTAGGCTAGTCCTCAGTGGTGAGAAGAAAGAACAAGCAGGCCAGACATCTGACCTAATTGCAGCAGAGCCATTACCAGAGCTTCCTCTGCCTCCATCACCTGCCATTGTTTCTTCACTTGCTAGAAATACAGCTACTTCTCCCATCTCTGCTGCTCTTAGCAGCCAAACTCTATTCACTGCAATAGACGACAGATGTGAACTCTCTTCCTCAAAAGAAGATACGTTTCCTATACCCAGCCCATCATCTTGCAGAGAACCTTCAGATCCTTTGCCAACAGATAAAACTGATGACGGCATATTCAAGACTCAGTGTGATATAGCATCTACTGCTATTCCACTGATTGCTAATAGTGACCTTATTAACGAAATGAATGGAATGAGTGAAAAAGTACCAACCATGAAAAATGTTGTGGAAATAGAAAAACAGGAAACATTACCATTGACTCTTGAATTGGAAATTCTAGAACATGCCCCAGAAGAAATGAAACTGGAGCATATTGGAGCCCCCATCACACCATCCACAGTTCCTTGCTTTCCTCCATCTCCTCCAGCTTCTCCTTCCATTTCAGTCATCATTCCCGCTTCTGCCATTAATGTGGGTAGTACTAACACTCCTACCACTGTGCAGAGAGTCTTAGAAGTGGATGAAAACATAAGAACTTGCCTGAGTGATGATACAAAAGAGATTCTGAACAAACTAGACGTAGAAGCAGATGGACAAACAGAAGATATTATGGATTCTCAGAACTTGAGTTCACAAAAGAGCCCTATCCCAGGTAAGCTGTTTTGCCACTGATTATTTCATGCTTTCTGAACATGAAAAAGAAGCCGTGATTGAGTTAATTTTTAATTGGATACTTTCCTTAACTTCCAGAAACGTCAAATGAATGCTGAAATTTCCTAGTCTGATTTCTTCAGTGGTGTGTTTATGTTTTAGTGCAACCTGCAAAAGAGTTACTCCATTGTCTAAAAATGCAAATGAAACTTTCAAATATATAAAAATGCCTCCAAGGTATATGTCACTGTACATGTGTTTTTGGTTTTGTTTTTAGCTCGTTCATACGAAGTAGTTCCTAAACGCTTACTTTTCTTGCCTGTGGGATAGAAACGACTCAGATCTGCGTGGTCTGGAGTCCTAATCTCAGAATTTTAAAATCCAGTTAAT
>PVKC010027497.1:0-15835 GCA_004027635.1 Crocidura indochinensis | reverse complement strand
TGTGTGTGTGTGTGATCCACATTTGGCAGTTATCAGAATTTACCCCTGATCTTATTTTTAATAATTATTTATTAAAGAGCATGATTACAAACATGTTCAGAATTGGGTTCAGCCATAAAATGCTGAGTCCCCTATACCAGAGCAACTTTCCCACCACCAATGTCCCCAATTTCCCTCCTCCCTCATCCCCTGCCTGTCTTTGAGACAAGCTTTGTATTTCTCTCTCTATTACTGTCATAGTAGCTGTTAGTGTAATTTTTCTAATTGCAAATACCACTCTTTGTGGTCTTTCTTGCTCTCATCTCTATTTTCTCTGGGTATTATTAATATACTGTTTTTTATTTTCCTTAAATCCCACAGACAAGTGAGACTACTCTGTGTTTATCTTTCTTCCTCTGGCTTATTTCACTCAACCTAATAGTTTCCGTTTCCGTCCAGGTATAGGCAAATTTTGTGACTTCATTTTTACTAACAGATGAATAGATGTACCAATTTCTTTAGTCACTCATTTGTTGTAGGGCATCTGGGTTGTTTCTAGATTTTGGCTATTGTAAATAGTGCTTCTAAGAATATTGTTTTCCAGAAAGGCTGGACTAGAGGGCATTCCCACCAGAAATGAATGAGAGTTTTCACCTCACATCCATGCAAGCAGTGGTTGTTCTTGTTTTTTGTTTTTCTCTCTATGGCAAGAGATGTTATGATTTGCATCTTCCTGGTGACTAGATGTGGAGCATTTTTTCATGTGCCTTTTTGACATCTGTCTATTTTCTTTGAAGAAGTATCTGTTCTTCTCCCCATTTTTTGGTGGGGTTAGATGTTTTTTTCTTGTTAGGTTCTGCCAGTGCCTTGCATATCTTAGATATTAATCCCTTATCTGATGGGTATTGGATGAATAATTTCTCCCGTTTAGTGAATGACCTTTTTTTACTATGATCACTGTTTCCTTTGAAGTGAAGAAACTTTTCAGTTTGATGTAATCTCATTTGTTTATCTCTGCTTCCACTTGTTTAGTGTTTTTTCTTCCTTGAAGATGCTTTTAGTTTCAATGTCATGAGAGTTTTGCCTACATTTTCTTCTATATACCTTATAGTTTCAGATCTGATATCAAGGTCTTTAATCCATTTTGATTTGTCCTTTGTGCATGGTATAGATAGAGGTCTGATATAGAGGTCTGATATAGAGGTCTGATAGAGGTCTGATATAGAGGTCTGATGGTATAGATAGAGGTTCACTTATTTACATGTGGGAAACCAGTTGTCCCAGAGCTACTTGTTGAAGAGGCTTTCCTGGCTCCATTTTGCATTTATTGGCCCTTTGTCAAAGATTGAGTGTATGTCTGGGGTCATTATCTGAATACTCAAGCCTATTCCATTGATCTGAGGGCCTGTCTTTATTTCAATACTATGTTGTTTTAATGACTAATGCTTTGTAGTACAATTTAAAGATGGGGAAAGCGATGCCTCCCATTTTCTTTTTTCTTAGGTTTGCTTTAACTATCCCTGAGTGTTTATTGTTCCAAATGAATTATACAAATTTAATGCAAATCCTCTAAGGATACCCATGACATTCTTCAAAGAAGTGGATCAAACACTCCTGAATTCATTTGGAAAAATAAACACCCAGACTGATCTTTCATTGGTTATGGGTACAAGTTTCTTCAGAAACAGAGCCCTGAGAAGGCAGAACAGCAACACTGAGGTACTTACTTGATAGCGGCTTGGAGCTTCTCACAAAGAACTGTGAGCACAGAGACAAGATCATCGGAGAGGGCCTCCACCGTCAACCCTTCAAACAAAGGAGGTGACAGTCATTAGACACTCATATCTCCTGGATTTCTGTATCTTCTGAGCTGATTTGCCTTGAATGGCAGAGAAAAAAGCAAAGTCAGTAAGGCAGAAAGATGGGCAGTCTAAACTAGGTAATGATGGCAAAGTGATATTGTCCCCCCCACCACCAATTTAGTCTTCACCAGCATGCCCAAGAGAGCACAGGTTTTGCTCATGGAGCAAAAGCCCCCAAAACACACAAAACTATCATTTTTCCTTCAAATACATTCGTGTTTATAAATCAGCAAGAAACTTCCAGAGAAACACTGAGAAATGGAAATATTGTGCCACAACTTATTTTCTTGAGCTTGGTTAAGCTTTACCTTTTGTTTGACAAAATGAGATAAATTTCAATGACTTGTTCACAAAACTGTTGCTGGTCTACAGTGTGAAAAGGCTGAAAAGCATGAGATAAATAATAGAAACTTCACACAATTATTTATCCAAATAAATAACAGGTAGAAGCATTTTTGTCTGTTTTTTGCCGGGGACCTGGCAGTGCTCAGGGCTTACTCCAGGCTCTGTGTTCAGAGAATCACTACTGATAGTGCTCAAAGGAACAAATGTGCTGGGGATCCAAATGAGGCCAGCATCTGTATTATCTGTTTGGCTCCAGCAATTTTAAAATAATAATTTTTAATCTTACTTTATAATTTATATTATATGCAGTAGCATTCAACATTCCTTTGTTGAATTTCTTTTCTTTTCTTTTTTTCTTTTCTTTTCTTTTTGGTTTTTGGACCACACCCGGTGGTGCTCAGGGGTTACTCCTGGCTATCTGCTCAGAAACAGCCCCTGGCAGGCTCGGGAGAACATATGGGACGCTGGGATTCAAACCAACCAATTTGGGTCCTGGATTGACTGCTTGCAAGGCAAATGCCACTGTGCTATCTCTCTCCGGCCCCATATTTTCTTTTTTTTAATTTTTATTGTGGTCACAGTGAATTCAAAACCTTTCACAATCATATTTAAGGCATAGTGAAAATAAATGAGGGGCAAATTTTGCATGGATTCATAATATTGTGGCAAAGTATTTGGTAAGTATATATAAACAAGTGATCACAAAGTCGAGGAGATGGTAAAAAAATTCTGAGAGAAAATAAAGATAAATATTAGAATATGGAAGTAGAAAGAGAAATTAAATGGCTTGTTATCAGAATCCAGACTTAAAATTGGAAAGTAAGTAGTAATGGTAAGAACAACAATGAAGGGGCCAGTGAGCCTTGTAAGCGCTAGCCAAGGAAGGACCGTGGTTCGATCCCCCGGCATCCCATATGGTTCCCCCAGGCCGGGGGCAATTTCTGAGTGCTTAACCAAGAGTAACTCCTGAGCATCAAACGGGTGTGGCCCAAAAAAGCAAAAACAAGAAAAAAGAACAACAATGAAATAGTTTATAATAACCCTTTACATGATTCTTAAACTACACAGCAAAATTTCAAATGAGTCCAACAATGTGTTACTAGCATTATTAGAAACATTATTAGAAAGATGGGAAATCTGAAGTAGGGTATTTTTAGTTTTCTTTTTTAAAAGGTGTATCTTGGTGCCAAAGAGATAGTATGAAGATAGGGCGTTTGCCTTGATGCGGATGGACGGTGGTTCGAATTCCAGCATCCCATATGGTCCCCTGAGCCTGCCAGGGGTGATTTCTGAGTGTAGAGCCAGGAGTAACCCCTAAGCACTGCCGGGTGTGACCCCAAAACCAATAAAATAAAATAAAATAAAATAAAATAAAAGGTGTATCTTTGATCTACAAGGTTTTGATGTACTTTTTAGCTTATAAAATCACATTTCCCAGTCTGGATATAGCTTAGCAGAAGAGCACTTGCCTGCATATGAGGTTCTGGGTTCAAGCTCTAGCCCCATGCTCACATATGTGTATTACATTAAAGTGAATATTTGGGCAAGTTCAAGAACCAAAAAAAAATAGATAGGGAAATATGGGGATAAATCTTAAAAACATATTACTGAGGGACCCAAGAGATAGCATGGAGGTAAGGCATTTGCCTTGTGTGCAGAAGGTCGGTGGTTTGAATCTTGGCATCCCATATGGTCCCCGGTGACTGCCAGAAGCGATTTCTGAGCGTGGAGCCAGGAGTGACCCCTGAGTGCTGCTGGGTGTGACCCAAAAACCAAAAACCAAAAAACATATTAGTGAGCATTGAAACAACAAAAAGATGCTAAAGCAATTTCTGGCCCACAGTCCAAGGATGATGTCTGATGTGTCTCCAATATCAGCTCCAACAATGCTTTAAAAGCCAATTCTTGAGCATTTCTTTTTCTCTTTCATTTACTCTTTTCTTCCTAATTATATCTGATTAGCTGCTACTCTCTCTCCTTTTTTATTCCCCCTTCTATTGTCTCTCTACCCCACTTCCTTCCACTTTTTATTAACTGACAAAAACATGATAGAAAATCAGACTTTCCAAATATGAAAACATAATTAATTGTTTAATTAATACATAATTAATATACTTTAATTGATATATAATTATAATTAAATGCTTAATTATAAGTTAGTTTAAAATTCTGAAACTTGAAGAATTTTATTTATTTATTTTATGTATTCTGGAGCACCACATCTGATGATGCTCTAGGGTTATTCCTGGCTCTGCATTCATGAATTCCTGGGTCTGCTCTAGGGGCCATCTGGGATTCTGGGGATTGAACCTATGATAGCAATATGCAAGACAAATACCCTATCCGCAGAAATATTATTCCATCCCAGATATGATTCATCATTTTAAATGTTTTCTAAGCACATTCTAAAATATACCTTTATTTTTTATTAGTCAGATGGTTAGAATTTGAATCTCTTTCAGACAAGACTGTTAGTCTTTTAAAGTTTTTTTTTTAATTTTGGGGCTTCATCTGTTGGTGCCTGAGAGGCTATTCCTGGTATAATGTTCAGGGAGTCACTCCTTGCAAATTTTAAGAGTCCATAAAGTAGTGTGATCAGCCCAGGCTCTGAATGCAGAGTATTCTTCTCAGACCTTTGAGAGGTATATAACCCAATTATATATTTAACAATTAAATAACTTTGTTAGTTACATGTAAGTCTCTTCTTATTTTGATTTCATTTGCTACTTGAACTGGGATGCCTATCCTTTGAAAAGATCCCTGTGCCAACACTCACTTTTTATTAAAAATAAAAAAGGGGGCCCGGGAGATAGCATGGAGGTAAGGCATTTGCCTTTCATGCAAAAGGTCATCGGTTCGAATCCCGGTGCCCCATATGGTCCCCCGTGCCTGCCAGGAGCAATTTCTGAGCATGGAGCCAGGAGTAACCCCTGAGCACTGCCGGGTGTGACCCAAAAAACCAAAAAAAAAATAAAAAAGGATATTTTATGTTTTCCTTCAAATGGAGAAAAGAAAAAATAAGTAGATTGGACTCAGGGGCCAAGCAGTCTCAGAAGCATTGAGTGAAAATAAAAAATGGTTAGATCTAAAGACCCAAATCGAAGTCAACCACAATAGAATCAAGAGATCCAAACTATTGCAAACTATACACAAAAGGGACTTGTTACACTAGCAGTCGGGTGGCTAAGGGTGGAGGTATGGGATGCATGCTGGGAACTATGGTGGAGGGAGGTCAACACTGGTGGTGGGAATGGCCCTAATTCCCTGCCACTGTGTGCCTTGTATATAACTATGAAAGACTTGTAATTCACATTGATCTCAATAAAAATGTAAAAATAAATAGATAAAATAGTTTCTAGGGCTGGATTAAAGCTAAACATAGTTCAGTCTCTGATATCACAATGCCCTGAACACCTCCAGGAGTGACCTCTGAGTACAGAGCCAGGGACATTGCCAGGTGTGGCCCAAACTCCTAGTCCTCTGCCATCCTTGAATGATCGGTATTTTAATAGCAAATTCTGGTGCTCTGGCACTTAATGTCAACTGGTTTCTACAACCTTCAATCCACTTCTCACTGAAGTGATGAATGAAACTAACTTCATGTGGAATGAAGTAACCAAAAAGTAAGCTTTCTTAGTTTTTCCTTTTCTTTTCTTCATTCAGGAAGCTAAGGGAAGAGAAATTTTCCTCACAGAGCTGGGACGAGAACAGGAGTGATAGGCATAAAGCAGAAACAGTGGAAGCCAAGATTGGGAGAGTTAAGAGAACCTCCGAGGAGACTCTAACCATAAGAGCTCCTGCACATCTTTCTATCCCCACACAGCAAGCACAGAGCAAGCATTATATACTTTTATACTGCACTAGCAAAAAAAAAAAAAATCAAGTCCAGTACCTTGATTCCTGAGATCCTGAGGGAGATCTGGATTTTCAATTATCTAGTAATGAAGACACACAGAGCAGTTAGAAGACTTGGGTATGAAAATATAGTCACTCAGTATAAGACAATGAAAAGTTCCAGATATAAAATAGGATTCTGAGTACTTTGGGCTCAGCTAACTTACTTAAGAGCATGGTTAAGTGCTTGATACCATTCATGACTCATAGCTTTAATGAAAACGTTGATGTTGGAATTGGACTTATTAGCTACTAAGGCCATTCATTTCAGGGACCACAAACTTCCTGAAAATGTTCTTGATCATTCCAGAGCACCATCTAAAACTTAGGACAACACCAACCAGCCTGAACAGGTGAGTTACACAGACAAGAATATGTCTCGGGGCCCGGGAGATAGCATGGAGGTAAGGCATTTACCTTTCATGCAAAAGGTCATTGGTTCGAATCCCGGTGCCCCATATGGTCCCCCGTGCCTGCCAGGAGCAATTTCTGAGCATGGAGCCAGGAGTAACCCCTGAGCACTGCTGGGTGAGACCCAAAAACCAAAAAAAAAAAAAAAGAATATGTCTCAAAGTCACAGATGACACTGTGATTGGTGCCTATTGAAGACAGACTCCTTAGTCCTAATTAGAGAAAAGGTTTTGAGATTCCCAAATTGATTACAGGTCAAAGGCACCAGGTTTCTATTTGATAAGGAAACCATTAACTGTGATGGGCTGAAGAGCTCCATACACTTGACTTGATTAGGTCTAAAACTGTCAGGATCCAGAGACAAATAGACCTTGAATGAAGAGAGACTAGGAAAGGAAGGACATTAACTAATAGGAAGGTTTAACCTGCCCCCCATACACACCCCAACTGCTCAGCAGAGCAGAAAAGAGGGTCTTTAGCTTTGCACTGGGAGATAAAAAAGAGGGTATTGTATTTTTATGCTAATTAACTATCAAAACTGTAAATGACTCCAGGGCTTTGTAGTCAAGCTTGTTGCTCAGCAAATGGCTGAAGATGTGACAGGGCAATATATTTCAGAGGAAATCTCTTTACACTATTTTTCATCATGGAAGTTCCCCCAAAGATTTACCTGTGCCATTTCTGCTTTTCGAAGGGAGCAATTTACAATTGAACGATAGCTTTGCCCAGCTAAATCATTTCATTAAAGGGCTGGATAGTCGTCCCTATAAAAGGACTTCAAATTCCACAAAATCAAATTGCATCATCTGCCTGGAAGTAGTGTGGGGTTATAGATGGTAGTTTAAAGACATATTTCACACGAATGCTTTTGGCATTCTGATTCATTGTCTTCTTGTTCATTTTAAGCCTCCCCAATTCTGAGATGTCTGCAGTGATGAGTGATGCCATACACAATACTCATCGTCCCCAAGTAATGTTACATGTGTGAGGGAAGTCAGAACATCTCTTTAGTGTGAACCTCACTAACTCATTGTTAGTAGTTGAGAAATAAACTTTATTGATGGCAAGATGTATAACTCCCTGTCATAGACTTCACATATGCTTCAAATACTAGCAGGCTCAGCATAGTGTTTGTAGAACATGGGAGCATCTTCAGGTGCTGCATGAAAACAGAAAGGGGGCACAAATTCTCTATCTAACTGGTGATCTTGCCTCTGACTGGGTGAGTGAAGAGCAGGATGAAGATTGATTAGATTCAGATTATAGGGGTTAGAGGCAACAACCCTCAGTAACCCAGACCTCTCCAATGATTCCTATTGTATTCACACAGAAGGGTGGTGGGAATTTATAATGCTTACTCATTTTTCTGGAAACCCAATATATTTCTGCTTGAAAATTTTTTAAAAAGATAAACTAATTAAATTAAAATCTTTGTGAAGTTTCAATGGAGTGGTACCATTTATAAAGGCACCATTATTTTAACTATATTTTATCATGATACTCTTTTGAAAATATGGATCCCAATGTATTATTAGACTTATCAACATCTTAATATTATTCCTATTATAATTAATGCTTTTATGTTTTTGATTTATACATATGAATTTCTTTAAATTTCTTTTCAACGAATCTCTCATATTCAAAATCCTTGTTTGTAATGAAGGGTAAGTAAACGTAAATATATCAAGGTAAAATTTTTAATAGAAATTTGGGTATTGGATAGAACAATATGAAATAAATCACCAGTTCTGTTTTCATATTCTTTTTTCCACACTGGTTGCCAAAGTACACATGATTAACCTGGTCTGAAAATTAATGATGAAACCAGGGATTTAATCTTGGAACTCTCACTGATAAGCTCATTTATTTTGGGTTCCCATTTCACCTCTCTGGGTTGCTTTATCCTCCTCTTTAAAAACGAGGAATAAGTAATTTGGCTGGATGATCTCTAAGGTTCTATTCAATACCATGGTTTCTCAAAAATAACACCTGGTGAGAAATGGGGAAAGATTGCAATTAACTAGGAAATCTTCATTTCTGTAAAATTAATTTCTGAGACAACCCTGGACTACCACTGAGATGTTCTTTTCCAAAGAGGGAGCAAAGTACGCCTTCAGAATACTTCTTGCAGATTTTAGACTTTTCATCAGAATTATTATAGAGGCAGATTTAAAAGAAAAAAATAACAACCTACCAATTCTGAAAAGAAACCATTCCTCCCTTTAACATCCCCAGAAGATAATATATGCAAAAAGCCAATTACATTTGCATTCTTTCCAGGAATGCTCATTTGAGACAATCTGTTCAAATTTGATAGCATCAAGCTCTAATGGGCTTTGGAGAGAGAAGAGGAAAAGCAGCTTTATCCTGATGGCTCTTAACACATCCCAAAGACCTGTTCCATTTTTTAGTTAATAAAATTCATTATATAAATAATATCCCAAACTTCCAAACTCCCAAAAAACTTCAATTTCCTCCCTTATTTCTGAAATTATTATTGGTATGTGCTTATATTTTATATATATATATATATATATATATTGATTTTTGGGCCACACCCAGTGACGCTCAGGGGTTACTCCTGGCTATTCGCTCAGAAGTTGCTCCTGGCAGGCACGGGGGACCATATGGGGAACCGGGGGATCGAACCGCAGTTCGTCCTAGGTTAGCGCAGGCAAGGCAGGCACCTTACCTCCAGCGCCACCGCCCGGCCCCCAATATTATATATTTTTAATAATAACTGTAACTTTGACAGAAGCCTATAAGGAAAAAATACTCTCAATCTTTTATAGCAAAAACATTTGAAAATAAATGTAAAGATAATTTCTGTATAGGTATATTCTTCTAAGCCAAGTAAGTCCTTCCTACTGTTTCCATAGGAAGCAACCCTGGGTGGACCTTATTGAATGGGAGAGTAAAGGGCATGCAGGGGACCTGGACAAGGTTGTGATGAATGGGTGGAATCCGCAGGCTCACCGTATTCTCCTGCCTTTGTCGTAACTGTAAGGTCAAGTCACTCAGCATTTGACTGAGAGTTGCCCGCACAGCAGTGTTTATGCTGCGCTGATGACAGCTACATATGTAAGTTTCAATGCATACCTGGTAAAGAAATAAGATAGCAACACACATACTCTGTAGTATCAGTTCAGTTATTACATGCTTCAGAAGGAACCAAAGAGGATATTAAACTCCTCTTCAAAAGAAAGTCAGCCTGATTTAGGACAAGTTGAATCTCCTAAGTGTTTGTATTCCCTAGGAACTTGTTTTTAAGCACAGAGAATGACTATCTTCCTAGGCACTTCAATTTATAAAAGCTTATGTTTCTGAGTATCATAGGGGAATGTGAATGAGTGGTTTTCTTTTAGATATGTCAAATAATTCTATCTAGGACATACTCGTGTGGCTCGATATTAATCAGGCAAAGCTCTCTCCCTGGCAAAACAGTAACAGGATTTTTTTAATTACCTAATAAATAAGGATGGGGGAAAGGATTAGTAAAGAAAACCTTTTTCTTCTCTTCTGTAAACAAGTCTTGACAATGGGTCAACTCACTGTGTTCTTCCAGAAACTTAATCAAGGTGGCTAAAGGTCAGTTATTATTGTTTCTGGGTGGCCTGACTGAAAGTAAAACCTCCCCTAATTACTAAACTGCATCTGAACTGGGAAAGGTGTGAATGAACCAAATACCTATGGAAGAAAAGTAAATTTCATTTCCCTTGGGTGCAATGATTCTTGCTACTGATCCTAACCTCTGAGAGAACTTCTTAGACTCTTCTCTTAGGATATTCCAGAAAAGCTGGTCCTTAAAAAAGTTATTACCAGGGCCGGAGAGATAGCATGGAGGTAGGGCATTTGCCTTGCATGTGGAAGGACAGTGGTTCGAATGCTGCCATCCCACATGGTCCCCTAAGCCTGCCAGAAGCGATTTATGAGCATAGAGCCAGGAGTAACCCCTGAGCACTGCCAGGTGGGACTCAAAGCAAAAAAAAAAAACAACCGAACAAACAAAAACGTTATTACCAGGCCTACCCAAGTCAGTTGGCTTTAACTTCTTGTTTCTTGGCTGGTCTGTGAGAGCCAGAGACCAGCAAAAATGACAGAAAGAACTTTGGAGACAGGTAAATGTCACTTTTGCTCAGTAACTGTGTCTGCTAGGCAAAAATGACATCAGTTATAGCTAGCTAGGTCTTGAGAATCTGTCTGTCAGTTAGGAACCTGGGAAGGCTTCCCAAATGCCATAGCAAGGAGCAGTCTCAATTAGAAAAGAATTCTTCATTTGAAGATAGTGTTAGCTGTCATGATTTGTAATTTTATGGCATCTATTCTTTGGGAAGCTTGAAGGAAGATTTGACAATAAATGAACAGTTTAAATTTAGTCTTTATTTTTTCAGGCCTTAAAATTGAATCCCTTTCAATTTTCCAAGCAAATTTAGTCCTATGAAAAGAAAAAAGAAGAAATTAATCTGCTTAAGTAATTTTTTCTAGGATTTGCACTAAGGTTATCTACAGTGAAGATATAGATTTTTTTCTCATCTACATAATAAACTTAATTTAATGATTTATAATTGAAATGGGAGTAAGACAAAATGATAGCATTGTTGCTATTAATTAAACTGGCTTTCCTACTAGAAGTTACTATAGTACCCTTTTAACCCTTTTGGTAAGAGTAACTAAATAAAAGTAAATATTTCCCAAGAGTCAATTTATTTCCTGTAGAGTGACTATTCTGGAGGAACTTTTTATTTATTTATTTATTTATTTATTTATTTATTTATTTATTTATTTATTTATTTATTTATTTTTTGGATCACACCCGGCAGTGTTCAGGGGTTACTCCTGACTCCATGCTCAGAAATTGCTCCTGGCAGGCACGGGGGACCATATGGGGCACCGGGATTCGAACCGATGACCTTTTGCATGAAAGGCAAACGCCTTACCTCCATGCTATCTCCCGGGCCCCATCTGGAGGAACTTTTAAAACTCAAATTTGTATTTGGAAGTTAGCTTAGCTTAACTCATTTTAAGTAAAATCTAAAGTTTTGATCTAGAATATTTATTTTTCAAGACTGCCATTTAGGGCACCTCAATTTTAAATTCATATTAGCAAATGATCATAGAGTATATGAACTTAAAATTACAATTTATATATATATATACATAGAATAATAGTGCTTTAATCTTGAAAGACTTACTTTTGTGTGAAATGGTTTTCAAAGCTTGAAAATACATTTAAATAAGTGTGATCTTTCATTCTGATGAAACCAAATTCTCTACAATAATTAGACATATTAGTACTATTAGATCTCAAAATTTAGCAGTTTCTCCTAACTCCTACATTCTCTCAAGAAACCTTTGATGGTTGATATTTAAGATATATGTGCTCTAATATTATAAATATAAGGGTCTGTTTTAAGTTTTAAAAACATTAAAGAATAGGATGTTAATAACTGATCTATGTAAGATATAATCTTTAAATATTAATTGCTTTAGACCAATAAAAAAGCATATATGAGAACATGGCTTTGATATAACAGTGCTGTAAATAGATAGGAATTAACCAAACACCAAATATGTTTTTGTTTGTTTGTTTGTTTTTTGTTTTGGGGTCACACCCAGCAGCGCTTAGGAGTTACTCCTGGCTCTACATTCAGAAATTGCTCCCGGCAGGCTCAGAGGACCCTATGGGATGCCAGGATTCGAACCACCGACCTTCTGCATGCAAGGCAAATGCACTACCTCCATGCTATCTCTCCGGCCCCCCAAATATGTTTTTTAGGTTTAATGTTACCACCAATTTTAGTGTTTATCTTTTATTACTACACAGTACAAGTCAATAATTTATTGCAGGATATAATTAAGGAAAAAGGTAGGCAGATCTATTCTGTAGAAATAAAAGAATTAATTTAAGCATCTCTTTCTATTAAAGTTGGGCTATAATTACTATGACAAAGGGAGTCCTTTAAAATAGAAAAATGACAGTGTACCTAATTATATTACTATCTTTAGGTACCAAGGAAAAAAATGGATTTATCGCCTATCTTGACATCTAAAGAGAAGCTTCTTCTTTGCTTTTTGTTTTGTTTTGTTCTTGGATTTTGGACTACACCCAGATGTGTCCAGTGGTTACTACAGGCTCTGTACTCAGGGGTTACTCTTGTGGTGTGTGAGGGACCATCTTTGATGCCTAAAATCTATCTTAGGGAGCTGTCTGCAAGGTACGCACCTGAATTCCAGAACAACTGTCTCCCTTGCCCTAAAGTGAAATTTTCTTAAACTTACTATAATAATAGTAATAAATTGGTAAACCAGTAAGGTTCACAGCTTATGGTTTCCATTATGTAACTGACTACGGTCTTCAAGGCCTATCAGTTTGCTTTGTGTTAATGTTTTTCTGTATCTTGGGGCAGTGCTAAATGAGCACATTGAATCTGAGGAGCTAAGAGAATATCAAGTCCAAAAGCAGGCTGAATTTCTGGAAAGAAATCACCACTTTCTTTTAGAATTTCTGACATCAGTTCTACTTCACCAGGTTATTTGTTTTCAGAGTACAGAACTGAAACTTGAAAGGTTCAGTCTTGCTTCTCTGGCAGAGGTCGGAAAGCCAGTATAATACCTTGTGAAAAGCCCCAGGCTCCTGATGGCAAGGAAACGCACGAACACACAGGGCAGTGAGGAGTTTCACAATGGACATTTTGATCATTTCATGCAAATGTGGACATCCAGCTTTATGGCATGCTAAATACAACTGAGAGTAAAAACATACATTATTAATAAAGCAAAAAAAAAAAAAAAAGACAAAACTAGAAGCAGCAGAAAAAAGAATAAGAAAATGCATGTGTCTGTGAGCCTCAGAAAAGCAGTAATTTTTCAGTTATTATGTCAGTAGGCTAATAAATAACAGTACTTGGTTAGGCCCAGGAATCACCATTATTAAATAAGCAGTATAGTTGAATGTAGTATGAATCAACAATACTGGCCCATGCGGTAATAAATATTAATGAAGCTGCCACAAGAGAAGTTTGCTTAACATTGCAAAACATATATAACTTCACCTGATTAAACTGTGCATTCACTTTCTCTTTTCTATCTAAACAGTATTAGTGACACAACTTTGTTAAAACAATGTAATATATTGTGTTAAGTTTCAAGAAAGAGAAAATCTTTTGCAGATGTAAATGTTTATGGAGAGAATATTATGTATGGTGATGAAAAGTAGAATGATCAGAGATTAAGGTGCAAGAAAGAGGAAGAACTGTCATTTTTTCATAGAGACCATAAAAGCGTGTGGATCATATTAGAACCAAAGGAAAATTTGATGTGCCTAGAAAGTCAAAATACATTGAATCTCTTGGTCACTAAGCCATTTTTAATTCCCTTCACAATAGATTTTTTCGTAGGCATGTGAACATCTATAAAAGGTGTATAATTACAGGGAATACTTTACCAAATAGATCTTGTGGGTATAAAACACAAAGACACATATCCATACCAAGTAAGCAGAATTTTCTGTTCTTATTATTCCAAAAAAACCTGTGGGTAAGTATGTCTCCTTACCATGCTTGGGTAGATAACTTAATTCCCTTTAATCCTCAGCTTAAAAGGAATTTCTTTTAATGATGTTCAAAATTAGAAATGCAAATCAAAATCAGAATGAGATAACACCTGCTAGAAGGGCCATCATCAAAAAATCAAGAAGTAACAAGTATTAAAAAAGAGAAAAAAGGCAACTCTTACCCTGGTGAGAATGAAAATTGGATACAAGCACTCTGAATATATTAATTCAGTCAAAAGATTGAAAACAGAATTACCATATAATTCAACTGAGTATTTTTAAAAATACCCCAAACAGTAATTTGAAAAGATATGTACCTCCCCAAGTTCACTGTACTGTTGCTTATAATATTGTGAAAAACAATCAGTATTTATTTATTTATATAAATGTATATAATTTTTTATATATTTTCTTTATGTAAGAATCAGAATTGCAAACATATTCAAAATTGGGTATCAGCCATAAAATGTACACCCCCACATTGACCAGTGCACTTTCCCTCCACCATTGTCCTCATTTCCCTTCTCCTCCATCCTCTGGCTCTCTTTGAGACAGGCATTGTATTCCTCTATCATTGCTATGATAGTTGTTAGTGTAATTATTTCTCTAACTGCACTTACCACTATTTGTGATAAGCTTCTTATCATGGGCTGTCCCTTCCAGCCCTCATCTCTACTGTCTCTGGGTATTATTATTATACTTTTATTCTTTCTTAAATAAGTATTCATAAATAAATATTTTTCTTAAACATGTGTGAGACTATTTTGTGTGTCCCTCCTGACTTATTTCACTCAGCATAATGTAATAGTCTCCATATCCATTCATGTATACGCAATTTTGTCACATCATATTTTCTAACAGATGCCTAGTATTCCATTGTATAGATGTACAAGAGTTTCTTTAGCCACTTAACTCTTCTAGGGCATCTGGACTGTTTCCAGATTTTGGTTATTGTAAATATCGTTGCTAAGAACATAAGAGTGCAGAGGGCTTTTTTGTATTGTTTTTGTTTTGTTTTGTTTGTTTGGTTTGGTTTGTTTTCCTAGGCTATATCCCTAGGAGTGATATGTCTGGATCATAGGGGAGCTTAATGTTCAATTTTTTTGAAGAATCTTCATATTGTTTTTCATAAAGGTTGGACTAGATGGCATTCCCACCAGCAGTGAGTGAGAGTTCCATTCTTCCCACATTCATGCCAGCAGTAGATATTTTTGTTCTTTGTGATGTGTGCCAATCTCTGTGGTGTGAGATGATATCTTATTGATGTTTTTGATTTGCATTTCTCTGATGATTAGTGATGTGGAACATTTTTTCATGTGCCTTTTGGCCATCTGTATTTCTTCTTTGAGGAGATGTCTGTTCATTTCTTCTCCCTATTTTTGTTGGGGTTACGTGTTTTTTCTTGTTAAGTTCTGCTAGAATCTTGTATATTGTAGATATTAGCCTCTTATCTGATGGGTGTTGTGTGAATAGTTTCTCCCAGTCCAGGGATGAATTTTTTTTTACCCTAGTCACTGTTTCCTTTGAAGTGCAGAAGTTTCTCAGTTTGATGCAATCTCATTTGTTTGTCTCTGCTTCCACTTTTTTGGACGGTAGTGTTTCCTCCTTGAAGATACCTTTACTCTCAATGTCATTAAGTGTTTTGCCATGTGTTCTATATACCTTATAGTTTCAGGTCTGATATCAAGGTATTTAATCTAAGATTTGACCTTTGAGTATGATGTTAGTTGGAGGTCTGACTTTGCTCTTTTGTATGTGGCTGACCAGTTACCCCAACACCACTTGTTGAAGA
>PVKC010027496.1:0-15750 GCA_004027635.1 Crocidura indochinensis | reverse complement strand
AAACTCAGTTCTGCAAGTAAGTTTTCAGCTTTGCCATCAATAAAAATTATTTATTCACTTTTTCCTTATACTAGTAAATGAGAGATTATTTATTTGGCCATCTTCTGATTTGCTTCACCTCAGTATGATGGTCTTCGTTTCATCCATTAATAGTGAACAATAGTTTATCTTTTCTTACTAATATTCCATTGTGTCTGAATATGTTTACATAAATATATATTCCAGTTACTTTATATGTTCAACAGTTCTTAAAAACTTAAACTACTTCTAGATGTCCGTGACTTAATAGAATGAACACGGAAGTGCAATATCCTTTTGAATTAACATTTGGGGGACTTTTGCAATAGACAACAAGGAATGACATGATTATGTTTTATGAAAACAGAATTCTTAGTAGTATCCATACTGTGTTTCATAGCAGTTGAACCAGAGAATGTTCCCACCAATCACTGTCAGCACTGTTTATTTTTTATGTACACCAATATACCATTTATATGAGATGATATCTCATTGTAATTTTGATTTTCATTTCCTGCTGCTAAGTGAGGAACATTTTTCATAAACCATTTGAGCATGTGCATATCTCCCCCCCACCTCCTTGCATATCTTTTTTTAAGGAATTGTCTGTTCATCTACTGTTTGATGGCATTGCCTGTTTTTAATTTGTTAAGTTCTGTAAATGGTCTATAACTCCTGTAGTGGTCACCTTTTGTGTAGTGAGCAAATGTTTTATTCAGTAAACCTACTGACTCTGTGTCCGTGTATGCAACTGTGCCATACAGAATATCAAATGCAGGAATACAAATATCAAGTATCAAATATTTGGTATCAACATCAAATAGGAATATCAAATCCTAAGACCCTTTCACTTTTCCCAGCTGAGATATCTACAGAATGGGGGAAGAATAGCATACATATCCCCAATGGTTGTTGTGATAAATAGTGCATTAAAACATAGCTTTAGAAAAACAGATTTTAGCTTACTAAATTAATACTGTGGATTCACATAACTTCTTTCAGAGAAACTTGAATATGAAAGTATTTATAAACTCACCAGTATCCTTAGGATAAATCATATTAATACCCCACTAGCAAAGGTAATTTTCATTTTTTTCTAAACCATAATAAAATGAAGAATTCATGGTATTTAAAAACATGCAATGTTTATAAGCTTGTCTGAGCTTCCAGAGTTCTGGAAGACTCTGTCCTATCAATGAGGTCAACACTCATGTTTTTTTTACTAACACCAATCCACAGCCTATAGTTAGTAAAAAAAAATGTTAATTGTGTCTAAATGTCATAGAACAAAACAATGGTACACTAGTACCATTGGACCAACATTCTTCACTTTTCTGTACATTCTATTTCAGAAAATGGTACCTCAATACTCTTCCCTACTTTTTACTCTGCATCAGCTTCCTCAAGCCCAGATATATTCTTTTATTTATAAATGTTGAATCCTTCTCTGAGTTAAACTCTCAAAGTTAAGAGTCTGTCCTACAGGGTTCATGCCAACTTAAAAGGGCAAATGCTGAGCAAATGACCCTAAACTGTGACAGGCATCTCTAGGATCTAAATTAGAATACAAAATATATTTCCTTCCTCCAGCATTGGGGATAACTATTTCATCTAATCAATACAGCCAGAGAAAGTTAACCTCAACATTGATTGACTCTGGCTGACTGGAATAGAACTCTTCATAATAGAAATGCTGCAATGAAATGGCATCATGATTAACAAGCCCATCAATGAAGATCCCCAAAAAATAACATTCAAAAAGATCCAGTTTTCTTTTTCTTACGCTATTTTGACTTAGGAAATAAGAATGCTAAGCTTACCTGTTTTACAGATACAACAATTTAAGTTTGAGAAAATTAAGGGTTTCATATAAACCCACAAAACCAGTTCAAGTACATATTGGAACTGATCCCAGGTACAAAAATGTTGGAGTACTGGGTTCTTAAAGATATACTTTGTTTTATAAGGCTCTCAAACTCAGAGAGATGTGCTGAGAACGTCTGTAGTCAGAAGTCTGAGATGAACTCACTTTAAATCAAAGTTTCTGCAATAACTTACATTTGAGTGTATATTACTATACAGAACAATTAAACATTAGGATTCTTAGCAAAGTCGATAGACACCGAATAAAACTAATGAAAAAGGAGATTTCAAAGAATGCTGTACAGTGGGGTTTATTTATCTAGGCTAATGCCCCCCCTTAATTGGATTTCTATTTCTTTTTAAAATTTACCTGGTGGCAATTAATTTACCCAGTATAAATTAACTATTTTCTGAGTCATGACACAATAAGAAACGACTTTTATCATCATTTCACTTTGCATATATACAGTGATACTCAATTTTTTGTTGTCAAAATATTACTTTTAGACTTTCTAATAGGCCAGAATATTATTAACACATTGCTTAAAGACTATGTACATGAATTCAGGTTATATTAGTGACACATCTGAATATATCCTACCATTGATTAAGAAATCTTCGAACTAATCTTAATAAAACTAACTGTATATTATTTATTAGACCAATTATAAGCTACAGCTATTTTTCTTTCTTAAAATTTATAAATAATTTTAAATGTTTCTAATACAGTAAAACAAGTAAATATTTTATCCTATTATACAATTAACAGACAAAATAAAACATAATGCATGTTTATTTCTAGCATGTTTCATGACTATCAGGTACTAACTTGTTTTATTTATAAAATAGGTTTATTGATATAAAATTTGCATGCTATACAAATTATTAATTTAAAGTATACAATTCAGTAACTTTTAGTATATTAACATTTATCATAAACACAACAATTTTGATAGTTTTAATTAACTCAGAAAGAAACTAATTTTTATCAATGTATTCCCAAACCCCTTTTCTCTGTTCTTTGAAATATTTGAGGCAAGGTTTATGATCATTTTCAAAGTAACTTTCTTTTTTATATTTATATAGTTACTTTATTTAAATACCATGGTTACAAAATTGTCCATGGTTGAGTTTCAGTCATAGAGTATATGCCTCCCTCACCAGTGCACCTTTTCCGTCACCAATTTCGATTTTCTCTCCCTTCAATCCTCCCCTGCCTGCCTCTGAGTCAGGCATTTTACTTCTCTCTCTTTTCTTTTTTGACTCTGTGGTTTCAACCACTGTTAATGAAGGGATACCATGCATATCATTTTATTCCCTTTCAGCACCAGTTCTTATTAAGAGTGATCAGTTCCAACTATCGTTTTCAGAGTATACCATTCATTACCCTAAATGCATTGGTCACTGGAGTATGCTTCCTACCACAGACTGGTCCTCCTGGTTCTCAATTCCATTGCTTCTGAATATTATTACCATAATCTCTTTGATTTTTCTTATACCCCACAAATGAATGAGATTAGTCTATATCTATCCCTCTCCTTCTGACTCATTGACTTAGCATAATATCCATGTATCTGTTCATATAAAATCATATAATACCTATCCATGTAAAGGCAAATATCATGACTTTATTTTCCCTAACATCTGCGTAGTATTCCATTCTGTAGATGCACCACTATTTCTTTACCACTCACTTGTTCAACTCACTTAGGCTGTTTCTACATTTTGGCTATTGTAAATAGTGCTGTGGTGAACATAGGAGTGCAGAGGGCTTTTTTGCATGGTGTTTTGGGATTCCTAGGGTATATGCCTAAGAGTGGTATTGGTATATCATATGAAAGTCCAATTTCTATTCTATTGAGATTATCCATATTGCTTTCCCAGTCTACATTACAGCCAATACTGAATGAAAGTTCTTTTCTCCCATCTACACCAAAACTGGTTCTTCTTTTTCTTTGTGATGTGTGGCAATCTCTGCTATGTGAGATGACATCTCATTGTTGTTTTTATTTACATTTTCCTGATGATTATTGGTGGGTAGCATTTTTTTTCATGTGCTTTTTGCCATCTGTATTTCTTCTTTAAGGAAATGTCTATTCATTTATTTCCCCTATTTTTGGATGGAGTTAGATGTGTTTTCTTTTTACTAAGTTCTATCAGTGCCTTGTATATCTTAGATATTAACCCCCTTAGCTGAGGGGTATTGGATGAATCATTTCTCCCATTCTATGGGTAGTCTTTGCATCAGATACTATCTTTTATTGCTGTTATTGTTTGTTTTTGGACTTCACCTGGTGGCACTCAGAAGTACTCCAGAAATCACTTCTGTCAGGCTCAAGGGACTATATGAGATGCCAGAGATGTAACCCTACATGCAAGATAAATGCCCTAACCATTGTGGTATCATCCCAGGTCCTGGGTACTATCTTGTTTATGAATTTATTATTTTGTTTTCTCTGGTTTTGAGAACACATCCAGGTGTTCTCAGGGCATATACCTGGCCCATGTACTCAGAGAGTACAGAAAGGAGGACCATATGGAGTACTAGAGATAGAACCTCATTTAGCTGTATACAAGGCATGTGCTTTACTCACTGTAATAAATCCCTGGCCCTGTCAACTTATTTTTTTTTTTTTTTGGTTTTTTGGGCCACACCTGTTTGATGCTCAGGAATTACTCCTGGCTAAGCACTCAGAAATTGCCCCTGGCTTGGGGGCACCATCTGGGATGCCGGGGGATCGAACCGCGGTCCTTCCTTGGCTAGCGCTTGCAAGGCAAATACCTTACCTCTAGTCCCACCTCGCCGACCCCTGTCAACTTATTCTTGACATAACAAAAAGTTTGTCACATTGAAGATATTTATAATAGATAAAATCATTTCTTAAAATGCATCAAGAAAATTAATACACACTTATGTTTTAAAACGCAAACCATTAACGAACAGTAAGCTGAGAATAAAAGATGACAGATAAAATAACACCAAAAAGGCAAAATTTTATGTATCTGTGCTTGTATCATGTATCAAACTGCAAAATAATTCAGCCTTCAACATTTAACTAGAAGACAACTTTCAAAATGAATCTAAAACGATGATTGATTACATTATGCTACAGATGTCAATGATTATTTGATTTTTGGGGCTAATTACATTGCAAAATTTTAATTAAAATATGTTGTAGATCCTCGATAACATGTATTTTGAAACTTCAATATTAATTAAAATGAATAAAACACATTAAGTAGTGTTATTTAGTATAAAAATACAAAATTTAATTTCTGAGAAACAATAAGAGAAGAGTTATTCCCTGAAGTGATGATCCATTTTATCCTATATATATATTTTAAATAGAAAGATTGGGGCCCGGGAGATAGCATGGAGGTAAGGCCTTTCATGCAAAAGGTCATCGGTTCGAATCCCGGTGCCCCATATGATCCCCCGTGCCTGCCAGGAGCAATTTCTGAGCATGGAGCCAGGAGTAATCCCTGAGCACTGCCGGGTGTGACTCCCCCGCCCAAAAAAATAGAAAGATCTAGAAGTTAGACCATATGATATGATCATGAAGGGGATCTTCTGCATACACCAGCAGATGGCAGAAGTTCCTTGGTATGTCTGAGAGGCCATTACTAACATGGTGGATTTAAAATTATTTGGAACAAATAAAAATTCAAAATCAAAAGATTCAGAGATGTGGTTTCAGTGAGTTCTTTTGAAAAAAAAAAAAGCATGAATTCAAGTGTTTAATTACATAAAAAGAAGGATGCATAGAAAAGCCATATATTCTTGAGAAACAATGTTACCAGGGGAAATACTTTGATTAAATGAGGACACAGAGTTAGCACAAACAAATTTAAGAGAACACAAAAATGCCTGCCTCTG
Source organism: Crocidura indochinensis (assembly GCA_004027635.1). Taxonomy (NCBI): domain Eukaryota; kingdom Metazoa; phylum Chordata; class Mammalia; order Eulipotyphla; family Soricidae; genus Crocidura; species Crocidura indochinensis. The sequence goes on along the minus strand of PVKC010027496.1, from coordinate 9,992 downwards.
CTGCAAATCTGAGTGCCTTTGAATTCCTTTTTCCTCTAAACTCAAAGATCCATTAATTCATTCTAGTTCCTACTAATTGGAATTGTTGATATTGCAAAAATGTTCAGAATTGAATGAGCACAGTTAACCTGCTTGTTTCTTTCCAGGCTTTCCAATTGCTGTTGTAGGAACACAAGTCAGCTATTTGCTATGTGATTTATATCCTTTATATCTAAGAAATACACACAGGGCTGGAGATGAAGTACAGTAGATAGGACGCTTGCCTTGCACAAGGCCAATATAGGTTCAATCGTTGGCACAACATATGATCCTTCTGAGTCCCACCAAGAGTGATCCCTGAGCACAGATCCAGGAGTAAGCCCTGAGCACAGCTAGGTGTGGTCCTTAGACAAACAAACAAAAATAAAGAAAAGAAAACTTGAAAACTTCTAATATCTAAAGCAACGTTGTCCAATATAAATGCATGAAATTTCAAATTTCTATGTGCTTTCTAAATCAGCAAATATAAACAGTGACATTAATCTTAAAAATTACCTTGTTTGACATGCTATATGAAAATATTATTCCATTATGCAATCAATAAAAACTTTTGAATGAGATCATTTAAGTATTTCATACTGTCTTCAATCAGTTATGACATTTTACGAGTACATTCAGCTTGTTATCTCTGATGTATATTCAGTACTCCTCACAATGCACAGCACACCCTTAAAATATTAACACTATCAATTAATATAATTAAATTATTTTATCTACTCTGTAAATCACATGGTTCTGAAACCAAAGATGTTTACATTTCAATTTTACTGTGGCAACATACCATAAAAATGTGAAGCAATTTACTTTTTGGGTTTTTGGATCACACCCGGTGATGCTCAGGGATTACTTCTGGCTATGTGCTCAGAAATTGCTCCTGGCTTGGGGGACCATATGGGATGCTGAGGGATCAAACTGTGGTCTGTCCTGGGTCAGAGTGCCACAGCTCTGGTCTCAGAACAAGTATTTTTTAATAAGTTTTATGTATAATGAAATGTTCAGATAATAGAATGTGTTGGAAGTAAAGTTTCTTCACTTTCACCACTAATACTTTTCAGTATGTACTGAAAATGAAACCATTTTATGTTTATTTCATCACAGTAAAGAGATTCACAATAATTATATTAACCACATTATTTTTTAAATCTTAATTTTGGGGAGCACAGCCAGTAGTGCTAATGACTTACTCCTGACTTTGTACTCAGAGGCCACTCTGATGATAAGGGATGATATTGAGGATTATTGTGGTATAAGGATTGAACTGGGTGCAGACACAAACGAGACTGATACATTATCCACAATGCCATGTGTAGACAATGCCAAATGACTTTTTAGCATCCCTATCACACAGATGTGGCCAAAGAGCTGAATGAGAAAAAGAGAAGTCTGTGGAAGCACAAGAAGAATGTGGGCCTCACAGTGTCACTGATAATGCTGAATGTACTGAGCTCCCACCTCATTTTACGTTTCCAATGTGCCTCATTCACTAGAGCCTGAGAAACTTAAGCAAGAGTACAGTGTTTACAAATCCATACTTTAAAACACACTGCAGAAATCACACTTACAAAACACAAGGTAGACAATATTTGAGGAAAAGCAGAACTTGCTTCCAGTGAAAGTGCTCATTCTGGCCCATCTTTGAAGCTGGAAAATTTGTCTGTGATCTTTCCTTTCCTTCCTTCCTTTGAAGAAAACATATAATTTTGACCATTATGTAGGTATGCTGGTTTCCTCAACTTTTCCATGTCATTCATTCCTTCTAAAGTTGATCTTAAACACTTCCCCCATTGACAAACTGATAATGAATCATTTATCTTCTGTAAGTTGTAGAATTTTATTTTATTTGGCTTTTGGATCATACCTGGCAGCACTCAGGAGTTATTCCTGGCTCTATGCTCAGAAATTACTCCTGGCAGCCTTGGGGATCATAAGGGATGCCAGGAATTGAGCCCAGGTCTGTTTGGGTCGGCCACTTGAAAGGCAAATGCCCTACCACTGTGCTATCTCTCTAGCCCCAAGTTGTACAATTTTTTTTTTTTTTGGTTTTTGGGCCACACCTGGTGATGCTCAGGGGTTACTCCTGGCTATTCGCTCAGAAGTCGCTCCTGGCAGGCACGGGGGACCATATGGGGAACCGGGGGAATCGAACTGCGGTCCGTCCTAGGTTAGTGCAGGGACCTTACCTCCAGCGCCACCGCCCGGCCCCCAAGTTGTAGAATTTTAGAAGAAGAAAATATCCTTCTGATTAAGAAAGAGATGTCTGTTCAGACATATTGACTTTAGAGGGAAAAGAAATCAGAGGCAGAATGTGTACTGTAGAAGCAGCAGCATTTTAGAAATGTAGGGCTTTGAGCCCAAATTATGTTGCACTACTTTCTCAATCCAACTCAGGGAGACCCGTAGGAATCCACGATTGAAGGTGGGATCTGTTTCCAAGACTAAAAGCTTGTATTTGCTCTGGACTTAATTTATATCAGAATCACTGTCTCTTAGTACAAACTAGTAAACTGGAAATGCAAAAATTGGCAATGACTCCATAGATCATCTTGATTAGCGGATATTGTTACTGTAGACTTAATATTCCAGTCATGATTTCTCTGGCTGTTTGGATTCTATCTGGTAAATGATTCTAGAGTAAATTATGTCTCCAGGGATGAAGGTATGGAACTAAAGAAAGGAAGACATTCTGGAAATTACCATTGCATGCCTGAAAATGGAGAGATTCCTTTTAGTCCCTCCCCATTTTCTGAGAAAGCATAGAGTGCAGAAGATGGATCCATTCTATCATTTTCTCCAACTTCCCATACATTAAGTGAAAATGCATTAAGCTTCTTTCTAAAGAAAGCGATAGCTTTAGGAACTGGAAAGAATGATCACCTAAACAGACAAACATGCTGATCTTACAATGATCTTGTGGGAAGTGAAAGAGAGGAATCAACAGAAATAGAAGAACTTCTCTGAAATAAAATCAAATACTGTGGCAGAATAGAAAAGCATTATTTCATATGGGGCATATTGAAATAAACTCTTTGAACATGATTTAGTATTTAAAAGTAAATCAAAGCAAAACAAAGAGCCCCAAATCTGACTAATTTTGCACCAAAGCACACTGGGACATCCTTGATTTTGGTGATTAAAATTTTTCAGTAACATTGGACTAAAATCAAGGCCTGATGTATATGACTCAACACTCTGAAGATAATACGTCATAAAATTTTGTTGTGAGCTTCTCTACTTATACATATGAGATGTGCCTAACTAAAAATCTATATTGATTCCAAAAATTACAGTTGTATTGCAACCCCAGACCTAAATTTAGAGCTGCTTACTATTTCCATTTGTATATTTGAATGGCCTAGAAACAGAAGCTTCTCTATATAACTGAAATAAAATGAGTAATTTCAAAAGGAATGCTTTAACTAGAAAAGAGGAAAGGTAAAGTGATTATCTACTGAGAACCTTCAAAGAAAGCTCATCAAATAGTTCTGCTAAGCTTTTTGTCCTAATCAATACCTAGCCATGAGTTTCATGAACTCAGGTTCATGATAGTTAATAACTGAAATAATCCTGCAAAGAGAGCTGACATTTCAGCAGAAATACATTATTTTCTTTGTGATTTAAATTTACATCATCTTTGTTCAATGACAATAAAGTATTTAGAGCAAACAACAATACTGAAGCTATGAGCTAAGGAGTCCATGGCAGATAACACTGTTATATTTCTTCTTACATCGTTCTCATTTAATTAATTCACTTTCAGAACTGTGTCTCATCTGGGCCAATAAGCCAATATATATAGCTTTAGAGAATCTTTGTTTGGTTTGCATTGGCTTCTTCCAGCTCAGTGGTTTTAGAGACTGAACTCAGGTAAGCTTCATGCAAAAAAAAAAGTCTTAATCCCTGACTGTCTTTCTGGACCTGGAAGATATTTTTTAACCCTGTTTAAGGTGTGAAGCATTAATACTTTATATGTTTCCAGAACATCTATCATTCTTACTTTATTGCTTCTCAGTAAGTTTCCCAAACATACCTAACTGGTCTAGTCCCTTATGGGACTAGACATTACCTACACATGTGTTAAATGCAGAGTATAGGCTTTACTATCAGCCACCTAAATTAGATATGTATGGAGTGAAACGCTAATATCTCTTTCACTTAATTTTACTTACTTATTTATATACATTTATTATAGCTAAGATAAAAATGCTACAATAGTTTTACTGTTTATGATATCAGTATACATATCACTGCATCCCTCCCCACAGCACAAATGTTTGGTAATCTCAAGGGCAAGATTTTGTTTTTCTATTCTAGTATGAATTCTGTATCTCTATGAAATCTGTATTATTTATTTATTTACATTTTTTGGGTGGAACACCTGGTGGTGCTCAGAGTTTACTCCAGACTCAGAACTCAGAAATTGTTCCTGGCAAGATCAGAGGATCATGTAGGATGCCTGGAACCCAACCTGGGTCGGTTCCCAGTCAGCAAACATCCTACCTCTGTGCTACCGCTCTAGACCCTAAAATATGTTTTTTTTCTTCAAACGTATTTTTTGGGGGGGCCACAACCCGTGATGCTCAGAAATTGCTCCTGGCTCAGGGGACCATATGGGACGCCAGGTATTGAACTGCAGTCCATCCTGGGTCAACCCTCTGCAAGGCAAACACGCTACCACTGTGCTATTGCTCTGGCCCCAAGTTTTTTTCTCCCTTTTTTTTTTTAGCCAAATATGGAGGTACTTGAGGGCTATTTTCAGAGATCATACATAGTTTTCAAGGGATCCAAATTAACATTAAGTCACATGCTACATGAAAGGAAAATAACCTCCAATACTCTGTCTTTGGATTCTTAAATCCTTACATTTCATGTACTTGATATCTGTAGAGATTTATGGTCAGTTTTGAACTCTTTTAAGTCTAGAACCTGCATATAACAAGTGGAAAGACAATAATTTAGCTATATTCATTCAGAGGCAGGTAAATGTACCAAATAGAAACATTATTTGTTGAATTTTCCTATATAATGCCTTATTTGATTTTCACAAGGGACCCTTTAATGGAGTCAGAGATCGTACAATTTTCATGTTACAGACAAGTGAACTGAAGGGGAAATAATATGCCCACTGCATATAATTTCTAAGTAGACATGGGACTAAAACTCTGGTCTCTTAATGCCATTTGCTTGTATTCTATTTTGGCCACACTTTTCATTGAAAACATGGAGTTCAAGAGATAACTTATGATGCCAATGCTGTCAACAGAAAAGGTTCTATCCATTATTGTGAACTGCTGTGCTTTCCTAGCTATTCTATTAGCCAGTGATAACAAATTTCCAGTGACACTATATATTATTCAAGTGCCCATTGAAACATATCCATATGTCAAAGTTGTAAGCTCCAATATGATGGTGCTTGAGAATAGGGCTGGGAAGATAGTCAGATTTCGACTGAATAGTTTATAAAGCCATACTTTAAAACACAATATAGAAACCACACTTACAAAACCCACTGTAGACAATAAAAAAGAGGAAAAGCAAAACTTGTTTTTAGGATGACATTGGTGCTAGGAAAAATATTAGACAGGAGAAATCAATGATAGTTTTCTCTTGTAAAGAAGTACTTCTTATTTTCTGTCATGCCCCTCTAGGAAGAAGAAAACTTTTTTCACACCCCTGCGTGACTGTAAATAGTATCTACATTAAAAAAACTTTAGCCTGCAAAAAATATATATATATATAAAATAATTAAAGCTAATTTTTTAATTAGAGCTGATGTCTGGATTAATTGCTACAATAAGGTTTGCAATGCAGAGCTTTTCGAAGCAATGTTTGAAGCAGGACACAGCAACTCTCAGCTCCAGAGACGTACAGAAACATAAGCACAGGCTTGCTTGTTATGACAGTGTTTGTCAAGGTTAAACGCGTACCCCTTTATGGAGCCTTGTTTCCCGGGGGGGGGGGCGCACCCCACTATTTGAGAACCACTGGTGCAGAGACAGAGAACGATGGTATATAAAGACATATAAAGACAGAGAATGATGGTATCATTTACAAACTAATAAAAGAGCTCTTACAAGAATTCTAACATCTTGGGCCCTGAAAAATCTTAAATTTTCCACACTCAAGAACAGTTTCAACTTAACATCTTGTATTTAAATATCAATCTATGAAAGTTTATTGCAGTAGCCAAAGCAGACTAACACATGTTCTGTGTAATATTTGTAGCTATTAACAATTACTCTGGCATTTAATAACCCAAGCCGGGTATGACACTGTTCTGAGTTAATCACAGATTCTATCTAAGTATCCATGTGCCCATTGAAATTTTCTCTCAGGAAGGACTAGAGCCTGGAAGTTATTAAAAAAAATGAAATAAGATGAATCCAAGTAGATAGTACAGAGTGTAGGGTACTTGACTTGCATGTGGCCTATCAGGTTCAATTCACCCCACCGCATTCCCTATGCACCACATATGTTCCCCAAGCTCCAGAAATAATCCCTGAGTCAGGAGTACCTTCGACCAACACTGCATGTGGCTCCATGCAGTAGGGATACAGAGAATTCAATGCACCTGACTAAAATTAGATTGACCAAATTTAAACTCTTAGTTAGTGTCATTATCTCTTTGGTAGTAGGGGAGTTAAAACCCATAATCTCTGTGTCCTGAGACTGGATAAGATCCAATCTAAATAACTGCAACAGATTAAGAAATCACTCTTTCATCTTTATTCTGGCAGTGAATTTTAAACAAGGACTCCAGCATTTTTCAGTAGAGAAAAGAAACTGATAGTTTTATGTTCCAACTGCTGATTGACAGTGACAAACAAGTCTGCTGTTAAACCAGATAAAGGGTTCCAAAGTCACTTTTTGATGTGAGCCTGGTTATCAAATGTCCTATAATGACTGGGATGGGCAAAAAATGAATTCAGGCTTACTTCTGGTGGTATAACTTAACATGATGTTTCAGTCAGCTAAAATTATGCCACAGAAAGCCAGATCCTAAAACATAGCAAAACACTGATTTGAAGCTAGAGGGGTTTTATTTTATGTACTTTTCTTCTAATTTGAATGTTACACAAACCTGAAACTAATTAGAAATATTTTATAGAGCTGAATAATACAACTCTTTGTAAGTCAGTGATTCAATGCATATTGACTAACACTGTGACAGGTACTGAAAACACTTTTTTCAGGAAATATATACTCATAATTATTGGAGAGCTGTTGATTCCCTAAGGACTTGCAATGACTAAATGTGATACCATATTTTGTTTGTGTTTTATTTTTATTTTGTTTGGTTAGTCTGAATTCAGCTGGGAGATAATCACCTGTCTAAAGTATACTATTTTGCTTTTATTTTTAGCTGCTCCTTATAAATTCAGATTCAATCCATCTGGTTATATCAGAGAGAGCACTATCTTGATAGAGGTTGAGAATCAAATGTATCCATATGTAATTATATTATCCATCTATAACATGAAGCAGTTCGTGATCCACTGTCCAATTTTATTTTACTTTACTTCATGTGTGTATGTGTGTGTAAGTAAATAAAATGGTATTTTTATAGAGGTGTTATTTTGATAGGGAACATCTCTAATAATACCATGTTTAATTTTCCAAAACCATGTTAAAACAGAGAATCAAAGATTGAAATTTACTGAAAGAACTCTCTAGCTTAGCTCCTCAGGCTGCTCTAAATATTAAAAAATAAATCTTAGTAAGTGAAAACTTAAAAAGGCTCTAAGGACTAAAATAATATCTGGCCTCCGGAAAATAAATTATTTCATCTAGCAACGTTTAGATGTTTATTCTCTCCACAAAGCTGGAGACCTATGTGCTTCTATTTACCTCATTCTAGACTTTGCCCCTTAAATCTAGGCTTCTGGCGCTGTCAGTTTCAATGTGCTAAGTTCAAGTAACTAAATGTAGTGAACTATGTTTTAACTGGAGTTAAAACCAGAATTTCAGGAGCATATGCTTCTAACTCCCAAAGCACATCCCATAATTTATTTGATTAAAATAAATGAAAAATGTGAATGATAAAACAAGACAGAGAAAACATCGCGTCACGATACTATGATAAAGAACTGAAAGTGGTTGATATCTAATTATAAAAAATTCATCAGTAAATCTTTTTCAAAGCTTTCATTCTGTGTTTCATGCTCTGTGTTTTCAAACATTATGTTCCTTATTTATATTCTACCAAAAGTATCTAGTCATTTGTATTATTAAATTTTAACAGAAGTCTTCATCCAGATCCACTACTCCTTCAACTCAGATTAAATACATTTTTTTGTTAGTGAATTAAGTTGGAATGAGGCAGTAAACATTCTATTTTAATACTTATTATTCTTTTGTGTTTGGGGGCCATACCCTGTGATGATCAGGGATTACTCCTGCCTCTGGGTTCAGAAATTGCTCCTGGCTTGGGGACTATTTGGGATGCTGGGGATCGAACTGTGGTCTGTCATAGGTTATTTTTGTTAGAACTGTTATGAATTGAGAAAAGTCACAACACCTTTTAACTATAGGTTTTGTTCATTATTATTTATGTTCAATTTGGTTTGGGAGTCACATCTACTTCTGACCAGGCTTATTTCTTTCCTTGCTCTGTGCTCAGGGCTTATGTTCAACAAGGTTCAGGAACTATATAAGTTTCCTTGAATCAAATCAGGGACAGGCAAGTGCAAGCCAAGCACTGTACTCACTATACTATTTCTCTGTGACAATTGGCTATGAGTTTTAAGTAAAATGTGACTGGTACAGTGCTGAGTGTACTATATTAATTAAGTGTAATATAAATATATGTTTAATTGGTTTTAAATTTATAGGTACTACTTCATCAGAACACAATAATAGGCGAATTCACATTTTTCTTCTTAAAGGAGTTGATTAATTAATTAGTTAATAATATATGTGCCTAATACATACTTACTAAATGTTAACCATTTACTCTTCAGTATCTGATTGTACCTCTTTGTAAATAAGGAAAACAAGGGGGAAATAATAAAAGTATTTCCTCATAAGAGAGCAAATTCGGCTACCTTGGAGAAGTAAATTGAGTATAATATCCCTGTATGTCACAAATATAAAGAAAACATTGAAAAGGCATTTTCTCAAGAAGCTCTTTCTGAAGAAAACAGCCAGAATATGGACATCAAAGCAGACTGCTAAACACATCCTGTAGTGCTCATCAATGGTGCCAAACAAGTCAGCAGCTATTTATTTGGCAACTGAATCGTTCTCAGCACAAAGCATGGTAGATTATTGAACAATGATTTAATATACAATATAAATTCTATTCTTGACTGGAAAAATTTTGAAGTTTTTAAAATTAAAATATATGGGGATATTATTTAGTCCACAACTAACTGGGCTACTCCTAGATCTGTGCTTAAAGAGTCACTTTTGATAGAGCCAGGGGACCATATAAAGCAAGAGATTGAATTAGTGGTGAGACAAATATCAATCCTAGGGAAACACCAGGAAATAAAGCCTCCCCATCCAAATTGCAGAAGCAACTTTATATTAGATACCCCTCAGTAAAGGTGTTTGAATTAATACATATTAATGTATCATTATATATTACATGTAATATATAATTATATATTAAAATACTAAAATATAATATATAGTATATGTATATACATGTATATAAATGTAATAGCCTATATATCCTATATAAATATATTATATATAATATTACATCTTATATATAATATATAATATGTCTAATAAACAAATAATAATAAATAAAATGCATAATAAAATGATATACCTAGATTATATATGTATTAATATATTTTATATTATATACATGTATGGGTATAACATACGTATTGATATATATAATATATTTATATATAATTATATTATACGATACTATATTAAATAGCTATGTTCTATAGAATTTAATTTGACTTGTAAAATTATTTTTACATATAATTTTAAATTAT
>PVKC010027495.1:0-11693 GCA_004027635.1 Crocidura indochinensis | reverse complement strand
CATTCAGTTTCTCTTTATTAACAGCTCTCTCAATTTATTGGTATTAAGAGAAAGAAAGTCATCAAATATAGGAAAGAGAGGGTAAATTTTATTATAATATTATAGAGAGAAGATTTAATTATATGTATTGGCAAATAAGCAAATAGAAAGACTAATCAAAAGGATTTATGGCAGACAGAAGTTGAACTTAGCTAGTAGAGTATTGTTTCTAAGGGGGAATGCTAAGGGCTATAATGTGGAATTCACATGACCAGAGAATGATATTTGGTCGTGACAATCAATATTAAGTAAATTATTCACACCTGCCAAAGGTAGGTTTGGGTTAGGTGGGAAATTTGGTACAATGGTGGAGGGAATCTTACACTGGTGGTTGGATTGGTGTTGAAACATTGAATGCAAGGAGCAACTACATTGTGAACAACTTTGTAAATCATGATATTTTAGAAAAATAAGTTTTTTTTGATTTTTGATTTTTTAAATAAAAATTTTTAAATTTTTATTTGGAGAGCACACCTGGTGGATCATAGGGATTACTCATGGCTCTGTGCTCAGAAATCACTCCTGGCAGGCTGGGGGATCACATGGGATGACAGGATTGAACACAAGTCGGCTGTATGCAAAGCAAAAACCCTACCTGTTGTGCTATTGCTCCAGCCCAAAAAGTTTATTCAAAATAGGAAAAAAGAATAAAGAGCTAAATATTTAAAAATAAAATAGGTTCTCACATTTTTCCATCCAAAATATATTTATTTGAAATGAACTTTAGCTTCATTGTTCACTGAACACATTCTCTTGACTGTGTTGACTAAGAAAACTGAATGTTCCAAATCACAGTTGTCTGCCACTATTACCTTTATCCTTATTTTTTTAATACACTCACTGGATTGCAATGGTGTTAATGGAAAGTTCCAGATTATGTGAAAATTATAAGGTTTAAAATTTAATTTTATATACTAATAAGTATTTGGTTAGAATTATAGCTATAGAGTTGAATGCTCACTTACAAAATTCAATTTCAAGTAAATGTACATTTTAATTTGTGGTATGAATTTGGATGTAAAAAAGCAAAATTAAGTATATATTATGTAAAACATAGCACAAAAGATATATAGGCTCTGAACATTCAATTGGAAATGAGATAGGCATTATTCTTCCTAGATCATTTTTATTTTGACAATATTTGGTGGGTACTTAATTTAGAGACTAAAACAGTCCTTTAATAGTCGATATTTGGGATAGCAAATACCATATCTGTTTTGTTAACAATAGAATGCCATTTCTTGTATGTCTCTAAATAATGTTAATTTTGGCTGAAAATGAAACATAAGATTAGCATTGCATTTTTCAAATGAAAGCAGTAATAGTTTTTAACATGTAGAGTGTAAAATTGAGAACTGTACTAACTCTATGAAGCTATTATACAATTGAAATGCCATTTTCATTGGTAATAAGATCGTTATGAAATAATGGGCAAATTTCAAAGTGTACAAAATTATTTAGGAAAATTGTCCTTTAACTAATAATTTAAGATAAAATTTAGTTTATATGAATGTCTTACTATTGTAATATTAATTATAACCATAAACATTTAATTATAAAAAAGAATGAGTTACATGTTTGTCTGGGTACGTGGCATGTGCTCAGGCACATGTCATCTGCATGTCCTCTCTTGAGAGGTGACTTTCTTATTAAGTGCTGGGTTGTGTACTTCGGCTCTCTCAACCATTAGAGAATCCTGCACACTCTCTTAGACATGTTACTCTCATTCTCTTTGTTCCCCCTTTCCCAGAATCTCCAAGTAAAACATATTTACATTTAAAAAATAAAAATTGTATAAGGCCATTTCTTAGATTAAGAAATGCAGGAATAAAAAATACAAAAAATGAAGACGAAGGCAACATTTAGGATGAATGATTGGATTAAGAGACATAGTCACAAAGAGTTTATTGAGATTGAATACCAACTAGGGTAGAGAGTGTGTTTATCATTGCACCAAATGCCTAGGATGTTGACAATGTAAATATATATTTTTGAATCATTAAATAAAATAATAAGAAATTTATTCATTAAAAGAATAGGAAAAAGATGAGTAGAGGACTTGGGGTAATAGTGAAGTGTTTCAGTGTAGGATACACCCTAAATGAGATAAAAGGCCAATAGTCAAGTGGGATTCGGGAACATAATAGTTCACAGAAAGCTTTCAATAATTGAATTACAGAGCATATAGAAAATTTTAAGAAATGGAGGTTGTACAGGAAGAGGGGTTGTGGTTTAAGAGAAGGGTAAGTTAAGATTTTATTGATGAAATGCTTTAAGATAACGCAATATATTTTTTGAATTCCCTATATCTTCTTTCCCCCACTAACATTATAGTTTCTTATTGTTCTGGACAGCGAGGATATAATGAAAACTCCAAATGTTTTTATCATAGACATTTGGGAAGTTGTGCTTGTGCACTGATGCTTATCTCTCACCTTAGGGCTTTATAGTTGTCAAGTCTTTCTTGTTTTCAGAACTGCTCATGATCCTAGGATTCTGAATACTACCTTTTCTATGTCTAAAGAGTCTGGGTCAAAATTTATTATTTCATCCTTGGTATTAATATTTTGAATCTTATATATTTACTTTTTGATAAATTTATGAGGTATTAGTCAATTTCCTTTTTAAAAAAAGAAATTGCTTTCCGCTTCATTGAGTTTCCTGGCAGTTTTTTTTCTATTTTCTATTTTTCTTAGAGTCTTCTATTTATCGGTTCCATAAATTTCATGTTAGAGGGCTATTTTTGGTTTTATTTTCCAGATTCTTAAATTGAGAACTTAGCCCTTTCTCATTTTTATTTGCATTTGAGTTCATAATTTCATGTATATAAATTTTACATGCAACCAAGCTATTTCCTCATCCCTTGATCATCTTTTCTAACTGGTTGTCTATAAAGATTTTTTTAGCACTGACTAACTTCTTCCCACAACCTTTGTCAAGTTGTGTTCTTATGTCAGTGTGTTAAATTTTTTCTAAGTCCTGTTTTTTTTTTATTCTAAATTAATGAAAAGCAGGTTAAGTTGACAAATAATGGGGAATTTTCCACTTCTTGATTTATTTCCATTTTTTTTGCATTCTGAATCCCCGTTTTATGATTTCAGTTATTTTAAATTTGTTTCGGTTTATTAGGATATAACTATCTTGGTAGATGTTCCATGAGCATTTGAAAATAATATATTTTTCTGTTTTATGGAATTTATTATATATGTTGATTAGACATAAGTCAAAGGGCAAAATCATACTATGGACAGATTGAGGGTAACCAAGATGTAAATTTATTAATCATCTCTTTTGTAATTAAAATGAGACACCACACACGTGCAAAAATATCTCAGACAAGCTATGCTAGAATGAGTAATCTTTCCAAATTGCAATTTGTTGTTTTTTGTGATATTGACTGGAACTCAGGCATAAATAGATTGATAATTCTATTAACTGTGTTAAAATTATTTGGGGAAAAGAAGAAAATTTTTGGAATTTATATAGGGTTCATGATGTCTTATAGCACTAATGACATGCTCTCTTAGTGATAACACATTTTACTGATTAAAATATTGGAACAATGAAAGAATGCAAGGACTGGTGATTGCACATCCAAGAACATCCTGTAAACTGAAAATACTACAATTACTCTTCCCATAGAAAGACCTCACTGACTTCATGTGTTTGGACTAGTCCATATGTGTGAGCAGTAAAATCCTTGGCACTAAGTCAAATGGGCTTTTGTTTGTGTTTTGGGCCATACACAGTGTTCTCAGGTTACTTCTGGGTTTGTGCTCTGGGGGTCATTCCTAAGGGCACTTGGAGGACCATATGAGATGCCAGGAATCAACCCTAGTTGATTTGAACCAAGTCACATACAAGGCTGACCCCAGTTCCATCCTGGTACCACACATGACTTGCTAAGTGCAGAGCTAGGAGTCACCCTAAGCACCCAGTATGTGTGACCCTGTGACCCACCCAGAAAAACTCTTTTTTTTTTTGGAACAAACCCGGGGGTGCTCAGGGGTTACTCCTGGCTTATCTGCTCAGAAATAGCTCCTGGCAGGCACAGGGGGCCATGTGGGATGCCGGGATTCGAACCAACCACCTTGGGTCCTGGATCTGCTGCTTGCAAGGCAAACACCACTGTGCTATCTCTCCAGCCCCCAAACAGGCTTTTATAAGGCACAATAGATGTACAAAAACAATAGAGGGAACTTAGAAAGTTGTCTTTGCAGTTTTTTTAAGATTCATATCAAGTACATTGTTGTAAGATAAAACTTTGGTTTCTTTCACCACCAATCTTCAAAAACTAGAAAACAATCTTCAGAAACTAGAAAACAGAATTTGTATCTCTTACCAATAAGAATACTTATCCTGGGGAACTCAGACATTTTCAGGTTTCTAACTGATTGTATCTATGCTGCTTTTTCCTCAACATGTAAAAAGAAACTCTCAATTCACCCAGCTTTCCACATTCTACTATTGAGCTCTCTCATCAGATGTGTATTCTTAAAATAACATTTTTTTCTTCTAGTCCATCTACCACCTGAAATAAAAAAAAAAAGACCATACTAAAGTTTCTGCTATTATATTAAGGACTTTAGTGGTGATACAATAATTGTCATAAATATAATTTGTCTAATGAATTTTCCTTTTTTCCCAAGTCTTTGTAGTTTTTAAATTTATTTTAGATATCTTATTTTTATGTTTTTTTATAACCTTGCTTTCTGTCATCCTGAAACAAATGTATTATAATCAGTTATGTCAACTATGATGCATTTTTCTTTTATTATTTAAGGATTACAGGTATAGAATATGATGGGAAAATATATAGCATTTTATTTTCCAAGAAAATAAATTAGAAAATAAATAAGAAAATTGATTATTTTCTTACCAGATCAGAAGCTAGTCTCTTGAAGTGGATGCACTATCTTAATTCTCATTATATTAATTGGTGATCTTTTTTGGAGGTATACCTGGTGATGCTCAGGGGTTACTCTTGGCTATGCTCTCAGAAAAATCACTCCTGGCTTGGAGGATCATATGGGATGCTGGGGGATTGAACCACAGTCTGTTCTAGGCTACAGTGGGCAAGGTAGACACCTTACAGCTTGTGCCACCTCTCTGGTCCCTTTATTTAGTTTGTATATGAAGGGACCATGATTCAAAGAGGTTAAATGTTTACATAAATATAGTAAATAAGAATTACATGCTTTGGTATTGTATTTGTACTTGGGTGAAGAAGAGCAATGGTGGGGAGATGGGAGGGGAGAGAGAATGAAATTAGTCAGATTTGGTCAGGAATTTACATTTAAGTTATTAATCATAACCAGCACCATTTCTTGTTGCATTTTTCCATGCCAAATGCTGTTGAAACAGCTCTTTGTATGTAGAAATTTTATACTCATACCTTTTAATGAAGTAGTATTATGGTTGGTCTCCTTTTATAGATGAGAAAACTAAGGCACAGTGTATAATGTAATTGTTAGAGTAAATTGGGAAATAGTAATAGAATCCAATTTGCATTTAAAAATCATGGTGACATTTGTGTGTGGGATTTTATTTATGTATTTATTCATTTATTTGATTTTTGGACCACAGCCAGTTACACTCAGGGGTTACTCCTGGCTATGGGCTCAGAAATCGCTCCTGGCTCAGGGAACCATATGGGATGCAGGGAACTGAACCAAGGTCTGCCCTGGGTCAGCTGCATGCAAGGCAAATGGCCTACTGCTGGCTATTGCTCTGAGCCCTGATGAGGGATTTTTATGGAAACCAGCTTGAGAATCAGGCACTTATGGTAGTAAACTATTCTAGAGTATTACTAATAAAAGGAAAATGTGATAAAGAAGCTTGGTATCTCTGTGAACTAGTGCAATAGAGATAGGAAGTTTACATTAAATGAAACAATCAGAAAAGACTTCTGGATGTCTTGTTCAGATGCCTGGGTGGATATCAGGAGCTACATACAATAGTAAATCAGATTTTTTATCAGGAAAAGCTAGATAACCGTAGTGATTTTGTTACATAATATAGGGACACTCAGAAAACCAATGGAAGATGAAAAGAAGTAAAAGGATATGTGACCTTTGGAACATAAAATAGTGCTTTGTGCTTAAAATCAAGATTTTAGGGCAAATACATTTAATGAATATATTGAGGAAGAGAGTTTTCGTTCTTTGTGATGAAAGCCAAGTTGGCAGTTTCTGCTTCTATTTAAAGATGTGAGAGATTTATGAGTTTCTTTCAGATAAAAGAAAACAAAAGCTTTGGAGCTAGTAATATGATCTAGTGTGAGGAGAGATAGTTCATTCTCATTTTTTCTTTTTAATTCATTTTGCCAGAGGATATCACATTCCAGGATTTTGTTGTTTCTGACGTTAGTTAAAGGGGGGCAGTGCTAGCAAGGAATATTTAAAAGCATGTTTTGCTTGGTCTTCTCAAGAGAACAGGAAAGGTAAAAGGTGAATCTGAACATAGGAAGGATGAAAGCTGCCCAAAAACAAGTGATATTTTTAAAGAAAGTTTAAACTGAGAATTTTTAGAGTACCAAACTGACTGAATATTTTATATTATGAACTGCTCTGTGCCCTAAATATTTATGTAATTGTTTTCATTAGGCTCTAGATTATATTTTTGTTTTACTTTTGTTAGCTGTATTATTTACACCCTTTCCACTATCTGAATATATTATTTTAGAAGTAGCAAAACCTTATGATATAGATAGAACATATTTGCATGCTTTATATTACATACTTTTATAAATAGAAAGCAGTATTAAGTAAGCTTCTCCTTATGACCTCCAAAATATGAATGTTCTTTCAGTAGAGTGATAGTAAAAATAGGACTAATCTTAGATATAGAATTATCTTAGACTTATCTTAGATAAAGCGAACTTCATCTTTTTTTAAATAATTTTTATTGTGACCAAAGTGATTAACAAATCTTTCACATTAATATTTAAGGTACACAGTGACAATGAACAAGGGTCATTTCCATCATCAGGGTTGTCCTTCTTCCACCATTTTTCCCAGCATGTGTCCCATGTCTCCCTCCCTGAGTACTATTGTAACTGTTCCCCTCTGTGTATAGCTTGTTGTAGATAGGGTATTGATTTTGTTGTTGTTGACTTTGGATTTAGTGTTAAGTTTGGTCATTTTTTTCATTTCTACTCAATGTTCATGCAGCTTTTTGGTCCTGGTACCATTTATTTTTATTTTCCCCTCAATTTGTGAGGCAGAATAAGATGATTCAAGTTGTATGGTTCTGTTGGAAAAAAACAGAAAAAAAGTGGGAAAAAAAAGAAATACATAACAAAAAATCAATAAACAACAATAAAAAATTTTAAAAAGAAAAGACAGTAACTACCAAAAAAAAAACAGCACACAGTAACAAAAAATCATCAAATAATAACCACAAGAATCAAAAGAAAGAAAAAAAAGAAGAGAGGAAATAAGTAAATAAATTAAAAGCAAAGAAGGCAAGGTTTTGTGCTTCCTTCTTAGGAGAAATAAGAAAGGGAAAATTCCCTTGACCTAAGAGATTCAGGATTTCCCCGCCCTTGAAGCATACTATTATGGGAACAACTACTGGCTCCGTCCATGCTCATTATAAAACCCCAAGGTCTTTTTATGGTGCCAGGGAACTTTACACTCAGATGTGAATGAAGACATCCCATCTCTGTAGCTATAGAGCTTGAATTTACACAGGTCATAGGATGATGTCTATAATAGAATCTTTTTTTATGGTTGTAGAAGTTCTGTTCCATCATTGTAGTTGTAATCAATCTTCTGTAATAAGTGGTCTTGGTTTTTGCTTGGATCCTAGGCCAAAACCTAGGATAGAGTTTTTCATTATGGTCCAGAAGTTCTGCTCAGTCTCAGTTGTCAGAGTTAGACCTCTGGAATTAGAGATCTTGATTTTTACTGTGAACGATATGTAAGCCACTATGATTAAAATAAAAATT
Source organism: Crocidura indochinensis (assembly GCA_004027635.1). Lineage (NCBI taxonomy): Eukaryota > Metazoa > Chordata > Mammalia > Eulipotyphla > Soricidae > Crocidura > Crocidura indochinensis. The sequence continues at coordinate 3,703 of PVKC010027495.1, read as the reverse complement.
ATATTTAAAAAAATGTCCTAGGCTGAATTCTAGGATAGGGTCTTTCTTATTGGTCCCAGGATAAGTTCTGCCCAGTTATGGTTGTCTAAGTCATTCTTCTGTAGTTAGCACTCTTGGTTTTTGCACAGATCAAAGGGAACCCATCTTCTTAGCTGTTTTTGTACATTAATAATACAAGTCCCTGAGGAATTTTTCATCAGTTTTGAAATGTGTGCTTTTTTAATATGATAATATCTGTGAAATAAGCATATATTTCATGCTGACAGAATGCTTGGCTTCTCTATGCTATAAAATATCAGTGTACTTTATAATTGATATCATTGAAAATCAAAAATGAGTTCTTTAGAAAACCAACACGTAGAAGAGGGGAACAAATGTCAGTGCCAACATTGAACTTCAGGATGTAACATGAGAATTATTGGGTGGCAATGTTTTGATTTTGTTTCTCTTTTAATATAGAACAGGTTCCTTACTGTTTTTGGACTCCCAGAATGATATTTTTACAATAAAGTATAAATTATTTTCTTAAAAATGATTAAGTTTCCTTAAATTTTAATTTCAAGGAGTTGCATTTTAGTCTTTTGGTTATATTCAGAATTTTCAGTTTGTCTACTGTACTCACCTAATTCATCACTGAACACATGAGAAATGAAACAGAAGATAAAAATTAGAAGAGTAAAGCTTGAAAATCTGTAGTTCAAGAATCATCTATTTCTATTACATCCTCTATAATTAATCTAATATTTATTATTCACAATTTAGAGATGGGTCCTTGAACAGTTTTTAATATTAAATTTTTCAAACTTTCCATTTTAATTAATGAATTTAATTTTTATTTTCCCAGTACTTATTAAACTGTTCTTTGTCTTATTCTCTAAAGTTATATCTTGGCAGCAACAATTTGACAACAGAATCATCTAGATTGAGTAGGATCTTTGTCAATATTGAATTTAGGGGAAAGAGCATTTGCCCAGGTCATGCTATTGTTCTAAAACTTTGGCACCTACTTTATCAATCTGGTTATAAGAGGACAGGACTATTTATTACATGACAGAGTCTATTTGTGATAGGGCAGTCAGTTAGCAAAGCTGCCTAGGAAATACATCAGAGAGTAAGAGGTGAGAAATAGGGGCATAAATTTGTTAAGATCCTCAGAAGAGCTCAATTTGCCAACAAATCTACAAGTTATCCTACTTCTTCAGAAAATAAAAGCATTTCCAGAAGACAGTACTTTTGATTTCATTTTCATTCCATCCTCTTCTACAAACAAGTCAACAGTTATATGGAAATTTGTGTTTCTGTCACCATTTTACAGGAGAAAAACTTTTCAGGAAACAAAGATTCTACCTGGTGTTTCACCTACAATACAGAGAATATTATGGTTTATGGATTGATGTGTCTGTTATAGTATGACTCGTTTTTCTCTCGTTTTATTCTTCTTTAAAGTAAACACTTTCCCATTTCATTCCCAGGGCCACAATCTATATCAAGACATGGTCATATATAGGCATTTGCTGGAAAGAAAAATATATAGATATTTTAGTATAATAGATCAGAGTCTTGACAAAGTGATATCTAACATTAGCACGAAAATAATTAGTTTCTCTAGTAGTTGTTTTACCATCTTTCTTCATTTACTCTTATGAGTAGAACCTATATGGTTAATCAGATACCTCAGATAGCAGTACCAGAGATTTTTACTATATATAAAGCTTCACTCCCAAATCAAACACACCAAAAAATCAATATTTAGGCACAATTTTTATTATAAAATCTCTTGTTTTATAAATGAACCTTTAATGTATCTACTTCTCACCCACTCCCTTTTCATAGCATAAATATCCTTCATAAATATACTTCACACATTCATGAAGAAGCCATGAGATGCCATGTAGTGGGAAGCATAGTGAAAATGTAGACAGCAGAGAAGGGCAGGAAGGGGTCATGATACCTGATGGGAGAAGCTTTTCTGTAGGGCTGTGGAGCTTTGAAGGCAAGAGAACAGAGGGATCACTGGTGAAAAAAATTAAAGAACTTCACACATTCCTCAAATTCCTGTTTATGCCTGATTTCTTAATCACAAGCACTCTTTAAATAATGAACTTATCTTTGTCATTTTCAATATTTAAGGCATTTTAGACAATGCAATGGTAAATAATAGTTATCATAGTTCTCAAAGGTGACTCATGCGTTTAGCTCTAAACTGAACTGAAGTTACAATGACCTACTTCTGAGACCTTGAGTTTGTCAATTATGTGATTTGATGGCCTTTCTTTAATACCCCTTGGTCAAAAAGGAGTGTTGGAACAGGTAACTTCCAAAGTTCTTCCATTTACTGAGTCATGAACATTTCCTATGCTCAAGTCAGAATCCTGGTATTTGTGTACAATATAGTCACAATTTACATCTTGGTTTTAGTGGGTTTTTGTCTACTGTGTATATTTGAAATATCAATAACTCCACTCATCATTGAGTGAGAGAGGGAGCAACAGCATGGTCAGCAATGCAAAATCACTATTTGGTTACCATATATTCTTGGATTACCATCACTGTTTTTAAATGTATTTTCCATAAGTAAAATACTAGCAAGATTTTCCTGAAGTTGCATATCTCTGCTTCTTAGTTTTCACCTTTAGTATAATTAGCAGTGATGGAATATTTGGAGGACCACTGACATCTAACTTATATCCTTAGAATCAATTATATTTCTGTGTTCCCTGAAGCCCTTATTCAGTGATTTCAAATGCCAGATACCTCCTGCCTGACTTCATCTTTGTTTTTATGATGGCAAGAAGATCCTATCCCCTGATACATACTTGTTTATGGATTTGCCACACCTTATCTGTGCTGCTCATCTGTTCAGTCTTTTTTATTTTATTTTATTATGTTTTGACAGTAATTGAGATTCTGTGACATGTATTTTTAATTGTTGTTTGACAGTATATACTCCTAACTCCACATCCATCACCAAAGAGTCACACACTTTAGCTAATTTACCTAAACATGCTTGAGTTATAATGCTTACTTTGTGTGGTGACTGTGATGCTCACATTCACAGGGTTGTAGTGTCAGATATGCCACAATTTTCAAAGTTCTGGTGATCACAAATGACAGTTCCGTCAAATACAGTGGAGTAAGTCAAGTCAAGCAGGCATTTTACCACTGAGCTATCTTTCAGAATTTTACGTTGTACTTAGATGTTCCATACTTGGCAATGCATGTAGGCCACCAAGGCCACCCTGGGTCTCTGTAGTGTCAGGGACCCTGTAGTGTCTAGGTCCCTGTAGTGTCAGGAGGAAACCAGAGTCTCAACCACTTGAGCCATATTTTGCCCTGATACTAAAATTTTTTGCATGTTAAATGATTTGAAAATTGTTGATAGGTAAAGAAGTCATAAGAAGAAGAAAAATGGAAATTTCTTTGGTATATCTGACTAAGTGAACTGGCATTTCCATATTATGACAGATTATTTTTTAGGAGGCCACTTTTGAACTCATCTTTTGTGATGACTAAGTTCTGATGTTTGCCCTTCTAAATTTCTGAACTCAGAAAGCAGCCATGTTCATCCAGACATGCTTATGAGAAAATAAATTATGGTCTTAAATAACAAAAATATTAAGCAGGATATGTTTTCTGAATTAAACATCTAATTAGCTTCATGAAATGATTCATGAAACCAGGCAACATCTGATATAGCAATACA
>PVKC010027494.1:0-16139 GCA_004027635.1 Crocidura indochinensis | reverse complement strand
ATGCTGAGTGAAATAAGTCAGAGGGAGAGAGAGAGAGAGAGATGTAGAATTGTCTCACTCATCTATGGGTTCTGAGAAAAATGTAAGCCATTTTTGCACCAATCCTCAGAGATAATGGGAGGAGGGCTGGAACTTCCAGCTTACTTCATGAAGCTCACCATAATGAGTGGTGAGTGCAGCTATAGAAATAACTACACAGAGAACTATCTTAATCATATTCATGAATGAGGGAACTGAAAAGCCTGTATGGAGTACAGGTGGGGGTGGGTTGGGAGGGAAGGAGATTTGGTACATTGGTGGTGGGGAACTTGCACTGATGAAGGGGGTGTTAAAAAAAAGTTAGAAAAAAATAAAATCAAAAAAAAAAGAAAAGGAAAAAAAATAAGGCCTCCCAATTCTTACCATAGACTGTGTTTAGTACAGTAAATGTGTACAGTAAATGCACCCCATATACACCTCAATCCAGACCCTTGCCTGGTCTGTATTGGGAATTTAGGGGACAAAAAAAAGAAAATCGTGCTCAATATTTATAAGTGCTCAAGGTTCATGTTGTTCCAAGGTTTTTAGAACTGAAGAATTATCTTTATAGTAAATGAACACTCGAGTAACAAAGAAATGTTTCTGGTGAAAATTTATGTTTTCTAAAATCAGGTTGTCTAGAATAAAGGACTTTAAGTGTTGAAATGTTATTTTTTGAAGTGTCAAATGACTCTCTTAGTCTAGCAATGGTGTCTATTAATTTTTTCTTCATGGGCCTTTAAAAATGTAATAGAAAATATCTCAGTTTCTCAACTATTTGTCACAATTCTTGTCCCCAAGTAGGTAATATATTTTTCATTGTGTAATTTTAACATAACACAATTTTGTTCATAAAGCTCCTTAAAATATAAACAGATTCGTAATATATTCACCAATGGCATCTAGATGCTCATTTCTTTTTCAAACTGCAGATATTGTTACAGAATTCTCAACACATCTGCACTGTCAAAGCTTCTTTGCCTGGATTGTCTTTTCTAATGCAATATCAATGGTTTTTTTGCTCTAGGTGCAAGGTATTCGGAAGGTAGGTGAGTTTCCATGAAAAAATCATGTCATAAAGCATATAACTTATTAATTAGCTAAACTGTAGTTCATCTCCCAGTGATATTATAATGTGAAAATCATTTAGCTCTGAATATAGATTATAAAAAAAACTCCATAGGGTTTCAGACTAAAAGTGATTAAACACACTATTCAGAATGGAAATATCAGGAGAAATTATTTTAGTGAATAAAAAGTTGGTGCAATACTGGTGGATATTAAAAGAAATTTAATTGCTAGATTAGTGTTTAGAAGTCCTAAAACAGGCAAGGTTCTTTAAATTGATAAAGTGTCTGCAAAATTCAGTAAGATACATAGCAAGTAAGACAGTTCATAAGAAATGCTGGAAATAAAACTATGAGACTTGTAATACAAACACAACATTTCATTTGTTTTGATTTGGTTTTGTTTTGTTTTGGGCTACATCCAGCAGTGTTCAGGGGTTTCTATTGGATTGGCTGTCCAGCCTGCTGAGCTATCCCATCAGTTTAAGGTGAGTCATGGCTAGGTTATTAGGTTCCTATAAGGAGGCAATCCACATGAAGGAAAAATACTATATGCCAAAAGTTGCCAGATGATTACAGTAAAATATTACAAGCTTCTGTTTATTTATTTTGTATACGAACCAGAAAAGTTCACACTCATTTTCTCAACACTGATCAAACTCCAGTGTTTTTTTTTTTCAATACACAGCTCAGCAGCAGTATTAGGCTAAAAGGATCATTGATGTAGCTATAAAGCCGGTAGCAATGAGAGATTATAGTGCATAGTGATGCTTTCCATTATAGCTGATAAAAGGAAGTTGCCTGTTTGCATGATTTTCAAAAGAAAAACAATATCTAAAAAAATGAAATATCCCTGCATAATTCATGAAGGAGTGCAATCAAAGGGTTGGATGAACTTGGACCTCATGGCATACTAGATTAAAACTGTGGGAAAGATGAAGCTCTGTACATTGCTATAAGAGCTGACTATGCTCGTTGCAAATAATTTTTGAGGTACATTTTCTTGGAAACAATATGTTAAAAAATAGGCATTCACTTCTGGTGGTTCATCATGTATCTTGTAGAAACAAGGTGTAGGATATATGTGTACAAAAGTCCTTTAAAGTTCTGCCATTGAATCTTTTACATATGGATAATTGTATTGTGATATTGTACCATATAAAACTTCCAAAATATTTAAATTTCTAATGATCTTGATGGAATTGAAGGTGATCCATTGTGAAAGCAATAAGACACACAAACACACACACACAACATTTTGGGACCATAGTGATAATACAGCAAGTAAAGCTTTTGCCTCACATGTGGTCTAACTGGATTCAATTGCTGGTGTGTTATATGGTTCCCCAAGTCAGCCAGGATTCCTGAGCACAAAGCCAGGTGTAATCTCTTAGCGCCACAGCATGTGACCCCAAAACTAAAAATTAAGAAAATTCAAAAAAATTAAAAATCCCATTTTTTTATGAATGGTGTCATCTTTGGAGCTAGAAATACTGAAACTAGTGATAATACTTCATACTCTTCAGACACAGAAGATGAAAATATATGTCTGTATATAACTAAGTTTTTCATTCACAATATAAATATATTTTCTCAAGTGAAGTACTCAAATATATTGCACAACATCAAATAAAACCAAAAACCAGCATAGGAAAGAAATACTAATAAACAGAACAGAAATAAATAATATAGAAACCAAAAAATCAACACCAAAAATCAATGGAATCAATAGCTGGTTCTTTGAAAGTATAAATAAAATAGAAAAATCTTTAGCTAGGCTCTAGGAATAAAGAAAATACACAAAATACTAGAACAAGAAACTACAGGAAAGAAATTTTAACAGAACCCTCAAAAATCCAAGAAACTATGAACAACTATACTGTTAAGTTGAACTTAGGAAAAATAGAGTTTTAGAAAAATGTAGTCTCCCAAAAGTGAATAAAAAGAAAATTGAAAGCCTGACCAAGCCAATTACAAGAAGGAAAAATTTAAATGGTAAATTAGAATTTCCCCAAACACACAGTTCTGATCCTGCTGTGTTTATTTGTGTTATATCAAATTTCAGAAAAGATTGACTGTCATTCATCTTTAAACATTTAAAAATGTCAAATTACCAGTCATATTTTAGACACCTCTAATTCTATAATTTTGTCATTCTTTATGGCTGCAAAATTTTCCATTTTTATGTTTTTATGTGTATATGATCTATGTATTTGTTGATGAACATCTAGATTCATTCCAAATCTTAGATATTGCTGAATTGTATAATGTGTGCATATGTTCTTTTTAGTGATAGTTTTCTTGTCCCAGGATGAGACAACCAAATTTGAAATTTCTAGGCCATACGTTCTCAATTTTTAGTTTACTGAGAATTCTCTATCTGGTTTCCAATAGGAATTGAGCTGAACAACATTCTCACCAACACCAATAGAGCAAAAGAGTTCTTTTATTTTTTATGTTTGAATCTGTCACCTTTGTCAGAGACACTATCATTTAAAACACCTTTGAATTCATCAAAGAATTTTAAGATTCTGGTATGGTCTCAAGAGCTTTGATCCACTTTTATAATATTTGTTGTTTAAATATTAAGCTCAAAAATAAATAAATTATGGGAATATAGAAACAGGGTAAGGTTCTTGCTTCACATTTAGTCAGCACTTATTTGATGCCTTACCCTGAATATCAAACTGTAGCAATTTTAGCTATGAGTACTGAAAACAGCGACAAGTCTTAAACACCTTGGTATAAAAATGTATTGATTACATGGTGAATGTTTTTAAATACAATAATATAATGTCTGGGAGTAGATTCGGAGTGGTTTGTGAAGTTAAGTGACTCTTGTTGAAATGATCAGGAAGACATGTGAGAGAATAGAAAAAATACAGAAAAGAAGAACTATCCAAAAAAGCTAAGTTTAATTTCATTATATTTGGTAACATCAGTATGTAGACACATGCACTGAATAATAGAAATAATTATACTAAATTATAAAGCCATTTTTTCAGATGTCATGGCATTGACAATCTCAATTCATAGATTATTGGGTTGTTTGATAATTGAAAATATTTCTTAATTGCCTATTTCTTCTGAACACAGTAAACATTACTTAGATCAAAGATGTAGTAAATAAAATGGAATGCACAAAATCTATTTTTGTATGTAAAACAACACTATGGCTATAATTAAATTTCTTAGAGGATTATATCAAATGAGTAACTTTTATTTAAGTGCTGAAAATACAGATTATTCCATTTATCAAACAAAGTACCTTTTCTTTGAAGAGAAAGAAAAAGAGAAATGATAAAAGTATTAAAGAATTTGACACATACACATCACAAGTTCCTGGTCACAAAGTTATGAGTGACAGCTTCTCTGGGCCCCAGAGGCAAATCTCAAGAACTAGAATAGTGTCCAAAATCAGAGTTCAATAAAAAGGTCTGGAATGGAGCAACACTAATACTCATAGGGTAAGAAAAGCTGCCAGGGTCAAATTAAAATCAAACCATCAGTTTATAGGAAATTCATATTGCAAAGACAAGGCCAGAGCTCTATGATTTTGGTCTACAAAACCAATATAAACCCATTTTTATCAATTCTTTAGGGATGTCTTCACTATCTAGTGATAATTGACAAGCTGTCAATCTACTTCAGGTATTTGAGATGCTCTATCATTTCCTATTCAAGGATGACATTAATTTTTGTAGAAATACATTTTGTGTAATGTTCAGTGTTCCTTAGAGATTTTTTTCAGACATCTCTGAAAGCATTAATCCCATATTTTGTAATTTATATTGTGTCATAAAGTTAGAACTGTTTGAAGGATATCATAGACTTTAAGGAAAGACTTTGGTTTGAATCACCGCTCTGTCACTTACTAATTGAATGACCTTGAAATATTTATTTTATACCTCCAAGCTTCAGTTTTACTACCTTTAAAATGATGTTGATAATAAATTACTTGCAGTACTGTTATGAAGATGAATTGTGAAAATGAAGCTAAAACTTTAAAGAGAGACTTATAAATATCTTAAGAACCTTCTTTTCTTCTACATATTGCTGATGACTTGAGAACATAGCTACTGTGGTTTATTTTATTGGTAAAAATGAAAATTTTAGAACTAACAGCAGATTTCTTTCATGTCAGGAGTCATTTCCAATATTTTCTTAATTGAAAATTTTACTGAAATACTTTAAATTAGTTTCGCTCAACTCTAAAAAGTTTTTGTAAATTAATCTAAGTGAATTCCTATATCAGTTCCCTCAATATAAAATGTTTATAGTGAATATTTAAATATCTATGAAAATAGAAATTAGTTACATCACAAGATGAATATAGAAATAAAGGCAAATGTAATAACATATATTTTAGTATCATATCACAATAAATTCATAAAACATTAAGTGGACAAATATACTTTTTGAGCATTATTCAAAAATGTTCCTTATCCTAGACTGTTTCTAGGAATGGAAACAGGATGCCCAAGATTTGGATGATAACACTCAAATAGACCTTTAATGTCTAGTCTTTATGTGGCTGTGACTGTCCATACTGACTCCAAGCCTAAACCATAAACAGTTCATCTATATATTGTATATAGTCCCTATCATGTATTGCCTCTCCCCCACCCCTGTGTCTCTTCTACCCCCTCATCTCCCAACCTTGATCCATTATCTTCCCCTTATTTAACCCTCTTTACCCTCAGTTCCTAACTGGGTCGACACGAAGATTGACCTTCTGCCCCAACAGATCACCATCCAGTCCCTCAGTGAAAGACACCCTCACAGTCCCCATCTCATGCCTCCACAAAGAACTACAATCAACACAAATGCTGACTCATGCTTGGTGGCCTCTCTTACCCCCATCAAACTGTGAACTGTTGCATGACACCGGAATCAACTTTAGCAAAACCCCCAGTTCAAGTACAATATAGGGTTCCGTAATGCCGCAAAACATGTCTCACACTCAACTATCACTTGTTTTCTTCAAATACCTTTTTCTTTTTTTAAATCCAGTTTTATTTATCTGTTCTTTTAATGTATACATATTTTCACTATCCTTACCATTTTTGGTGCTGCTTGGTACAAAAAGCCTTGCCTGGGATAAAAGGGCAGATCAAAAACAGACCACAGAGACTGTGAGTATAACCTGTCATCCTCACCCAGAATAGTACCAGCAATTCAATATGAAACCATACGTTTTTGTATGGGCACAGTAAATAAGGGGAAACCATAGACACAGAAATAAAATCTTGTCCTTTAGGCATAAGACCTCACACTTTTTATAACACAAGGGTGCCGCCCATCCTGGACATGAGTCATGTGGATACAACCCAGTCTCCAGGAGATTGGACAGTGTTAGTTCAACCCCAAACTCCAGATCCCAGATGTAGAACTGATACAGCTCCGGGCCACAACACCAGGAACCAACTCCATTGGGAGAATTATAACACCCTCTGGCACCAACTTATACCTTATGATATGACAACAAGGAAATTTCAACTTGACCCAAGACTAAGTTGCCTTATCACCTCACCTAACACTGGATGGAAATCAGAAGATGTATTGTCCTTTGAACTACAAAAAATAAGAGCACCATCTACAGAAAACTGACGTTGACAACTGTGACTGGGCAGAACTTTCCTTGGGATCAATAAGGAAAACCCTACCCTAGACTGTACTTTAGGACTCTTATTTAAAAAAAAAAAAGGATTTCTTATTACAGAGGCCCAACTTGGACAACAGAGACTGAGCAGAACCCTTAGGTCCATAATATCCCATACTTAGACTTAGGCTTAGGGACTAAATGAAAACAGGGAGCATCTGTTACAGAAGACTGAACACAACAACAATGATGGAACAGAATCTCTAAAACCTTTAAGACTCTAACCTAGACCCTGACCTAGGACCTGCACAAATACCAAGACTGCTAGCTACAATGGCCTCACTTTCTCACCCACAACTGAGAGGCAAGTTTCCTGGCACCACATAAAAAGCACTTGGGATAGGGTAATCTATGGAACCAGAGGTTGATTCCATGATGAGTATGCTTCAAGGATGGAGAGGCCCAGAATCTCTTAGGCCACGGGAAATCCCATTCTTCCACAATGCTTACTTTACCTATGCAAAAAAAAAAAAAAAGTAAAGGGAATGCCAAATCCTGCCACTCCAGCACTCTACTTTTTCTTGTTTTGATTTGTTAGTTTTTGACTTTATTTTCCTTTTCTTTTTTCTTCCACTTTTCTTTTCCCTTTTCCCTCGTGTGATTATTTGGTGATTTTTTTTTCTTTTCTTATTAACGGGGTGCATTTTAATTTTTTTTTTTCATTTTATGTTTTTTTTTCTTTTTCTCTTTCTTTTTTTGATTGTTGCTACTAAATTTATTTCTTCCTTTTTATCTTATCCGTTTTATCTCAAACGACTACAGAATAGATAATCTATAACAAGCTGTTAAGTGGAGATCAGCTACACTAGTATTCTGGGCAGGGGGAAGGAGATATGGGATGCATGCTGGGAAGAGGGGTGGAGGGAGGACAATACTGGTGGTGGGAATGTCCTCATTCATTGTCACTATGTACCATAAATAATTCTGTGAAGAAAAATTACATTTTTATTAAATTTAATAAAAAGTAAAAAAATTAAGATATACAAAGGCAAATCTTTTATATTTTAAAAATACACTATGCACAAATATTTTATATATTTATGTTATATAAATTATATATTTATGCATTATATAATATAGTACATGCTAATATATTGTATATTATTATGTATAATATATAGTAAATATTAACTACTAAATTATATAAATTTAGATATATTTATATATAATATATATTTTTATACTGTCTCTAAATACTTTTGTACTTTATCTTTGAAATAAGAAATGAGATTTTAGAATGGAGATTTTTCTACACTGTTATCTTTATCAAAAAAAAGTCACTTTTTAATGCTAAAAATGATGGTAATCACCCATTATAATCTGAGTCAATACATTAAGGTTTATATTATATTATATTTTATTTCTACAAAATATCCAAGCTACTTCTAAGTCAGGGATGGTTAAGATATATTTTGATAGATTCATCTTAAAAAATAAAATATTTTACTATGGAATAAACTCATCATAATAATCAACTTTTCTATTTAATTTAAATATTTTTGTACAACTTCATTAAAATTAAATGTATAAACATATATATTTAACTCAGATGATATATTTACATTTCATTATTCTGTTTTCATAAATATTTTTAAATTATGTAAATTCTTGAAGATAATAATTGTGTATATTTTATAAGACATGTACTAATTTTACCAATTAAAGAAAAATTTTAGTAGTATTGTACTGAGTAACCTAAAAGCAATCCATTAAAATACTGAAAACTTGTTTTCAGAAATAATGAAATGTGAATGGAAATATTGAAATGAATAATTCCTTAAGAACATATATAATTATATGAAAGGAGACTTGTTTATGGTGAATGACATTGTTTACATGTGTGTGAGTATACAATTGAGGGAAATTATTTGATTGAAATTCAAGGTATATTGTGAAAGAGTATACTTCATTGGATAATTCTAGGCTGAGCTTGAAGATATCTAAGCAGTCCTCTTTTTTTTCTTAAATTTGAAAATAGATTGAATCTAGTGAATTAAGTGATGTTATGAAATACGATTAGTATGAGCAAAGTATTTTTCCACCAGAAAGTTCAAAATTCATCAAGACAATCCATTCAGTAAAAAAACTTAAAGCACTTAAATAAAGACTAAATTATATACTTATCCATTTTTATACTATTCTAATCAACCAAATTTGGTGTCTCATATCTCAGACTTTCAAAGGTTTTACAATGCAAACTGTGATAAGAAACCACTGAAATCATAATTAGCAATCAATAACACAAACTTTGTGATTAATAAAAGAATCTTGAAAAAGAAGTAAACCATTAAATCCTGATGTGAATAATCATTGCAACTTTCTAATTTTTTCACTAAAATGATGATTTGATGGTACGAGGACCTCTGAACTGAATGAGTTTCACGTCATCTCTCACTTGTTTTTATATATGCAAAAACCAAAGAGCTTATAGTTCACTCAAAAAGTCCTTAAATGTAGTTCCAACCTCCCCAAATTAAAATGACATAACAATCCCTAGTTTATTAGACAGTTTATTCCATGAAATGTCTGTATCATGTTGTAGTTTTAATATTGATAATGAATAAATGACAAATACCCTATATTTTTAAAACATAAAAGAGAGAGGAAAAATATATATACCCATTATTAATACCTCACTTAAAAGTTTACAATGTCTCAGTCTTGAAATGAAATGAAACAACAAAATTTGATTTTCAACTGAAAGTATCCTCAGAGGGAGATAATTCAAGTTAATGGAGCACTGTAGCAAGAAGTGGTTGATGAAGAGTATCTCCTTTACTTTATTCTCAGACATTGACTTTTGTGCCAGGTCACCTTCTCAAACTTTGAAGAATCGCTTGGTCTTAACCTTGATCACCAAAAGATGATTAATTATCTTCTCTCCCTTCTGCATATTCAAAAATGGCCAATAACTTCATTTTGCTGTACCACTATAAGTTTTTCTACTAAAAGACAGAACCTAAAAAAATCCAGTTAGTATGCTTTCAGATTTCTGTTGTAATTTTAGGTTAAACTTGAACTCTCACTTTCATGCCTATAGGCTTTGTTATCCTCTGTTTTCTTCAGGCCATCTGGTCTATCTATAAACCAATCATTAGTTATAAACAACAATAACAGAAAAACAAACAGATCTATTTCTGTTTGTATGCTCATTTTTATGTGCCTGAACTTTAAATCCAGTTACTCTAGTAAAGGCAGAGTTTCAATCAGCATTACTTTTCTACTTTAAGCTTTCACTTCTTCCATTTCTACAAATTTATAAGCTGACAAAATTGGATATTTTCAAGTTTTGTAACTAATTTGCTTGTGCAGAAATAACCCTTTGAAAGCACAGGTCATGTTGGTGCTCAAGGAAATAAGTACTTTCTGCAAATCGGTTTTGATCAAGACAAACAGGCAAGAAATGGGTGACACATTCTGTAGGCTGTCCACTACTTACCTGAGGAGAATGTTGTGCCAGAGCAACTCCTTCTAGTGAAATGAATTATTTATAAGGATGAAGACATTTCTTAGTCCACCTGTTAGAAAATTTGGTTCGGCTTTCACTTTTGGGAATGTGCACAACTGCATAAATCCACTATGCATCAAACAAATGTAAGCAAAGAATAATATAAAGTAAATTTAAGTATTGAAATACTGTGTAGAAAGTGCAGAACCAAGAAAGCAACAACAGTTTATAAAATAAAGTAAAATTTAGTAAGAAGAGTGAGAGTTTGTATCATTCCAGCTAAGACTTCTTTCTCTCCCTATCCCTTCACCTGTAAGCAAAAAGAAGCTTCTCTAGGCGCAGAGAGATGACCATGAAAATCAATGGATAGACCATCTCCTAAGTACTTCTAATTCTTCATGATTCAGTTTCGAAGAGGTAAAATTCCTGATGAGTGTGAAAAAGATTCTACCTGCATTTAGCCCCTCTTAGGGTTGATAAACTTCCACCAGGAAGACTGGCTAAAAATTCTGGGCTGCCAACCACTTTATATCAGCTTGTTACTGAGATGGTACTCTGCAATGATAGAGGCATGCTGAAAAAAAAAAAAAAAAAAAAGACCGCCATCATAAGTATTTGCCTTAACATAGTACAACTCTCAATTACAGGCCTGAAAATTCACTCCCTCCTCAATTAATTTGTATCAAACTGTAGAGCAATTCATGCCATTGACCATTATTCAAAGCGATACAGCAGAAAGCCTGCAAACTTACTGCACTTAATTAGTCAAAGAGCTTGGTGGAAAGCAAGTGAAAAATGGTAAGAAGATGGGTAGAAGTTCTTCAACAAGCTCTTCTAGAACACCGGTGTCTTAAGAAATGAAGGCACTTCTTCATTCTGTCCCTCAGGCCCCAAAACTCCACAATTTATAAACACTTAAAAGGCTTTTTGCTAAAAAGAGAATAAATAGAGAATCACCAAAATACCCATGATTAAACAACTAAAGCCAATCCTGAGAAGGAAGTCCTTGAATCTCTATCAGTATATTTGTTAAGATCCACTAACTCAAGGTTCAGTTTATACAACAAAATATATGCAACTTGAAGTGTAACACAGTGATATAGCAGAAGAACAAACCAGGAAATACTGGTTTACTCTTCAGTGGACAGAAATAGTTGAGAGATGTTTAGAGAAAAAGGCATGAATATTATTCATCATAGATACATTCAATAGCCTAAAAATTCATAACTAATAAAACAAAAACCTGTTTCATAAAATCAAATTTATTTTAAAAAAGATGACTCGTTTTCTAGGACTGGAAAACAAATTGAATTTGGATTCAAGGTTATATTGTTTCTTGTTGTTTGTTTTTGAGCCCACCTGGTGGGGCTCCTGGCTTTGTGCTCAGAAATCACTCCTGGCATGTTAGGGGACCAT
The DNA here is from genome assembly GCA_004027635.1 of Crocidura indochinensis. Taxonomy (NCBI): domain Eukaryota; kingdom Metazoa; phylum Chordata; class Mammalia; order Eulipotyphla; family Soricidae; genus Crocidura; species Crocidura indochinensis. The sequence continues at coordinate 4,528 of PVKC010027494.1, read as the reverse complement.
ATGGGATACTGGGGATTGAATCTGAGTCTGTCCTGGGTCAGCAACATATAAAGCAAATGCCCTACCAATGTGCTTTCACGCCAGTCCTGGTTATATTGAAATTAAAATGGAACAATTATGAAGAAGATAAAATAATGTTCTAAGCATGGAGTTGAACCAGAAAAAAATGCAATATAGCTATAAAGTTAAATACTTTATTGATTTCTAACTTCCTCATTTCACAGTATACACATTATCTCAGCAGCTATGGTTTATATTAACTTTCAAAATTTTACTTGTCTTTCTTTCCTACTATTTTTGTCTTCTGAAAAAAATATAGCTATGATTTTATGTGGTACCAAATATATAGTAATGATCAAATATAGTGTCCTAAAATATATTACGTCAAAGATTGTTGCAAAAATAGGCCCTAATCCAACACAACTGGTATCATTTTTTCTTATTTTCTAAATGTTTTTTGCATATTCTTAAATAATGTTTATTGTGATCAAAGTAAATTACAAGTCTTTCACAGTAATATTTAAGGTACATAGTGACAAAGAATTAGGTTCATTGCTACCACCAGTGTTGTCCTCATTCCACCCCTGTTCCCACTATGCATCCCATATAGAGAGATGCTTTCCCCTTGCATTGCTAGTGTAAGAGATCTCCTTTGTGTAAAGCTTGTTGTACATTGGGTATTGATTCTGGTCATAGACTTTTTCTTTTTAAGATATTAGAACATAGGAACTATCCATGTAAAATATCAGGTGGAAGAATATTTCCTAGCCAAGGAAAGAGTCATAGACACTATCTTCACTCAGATTTTGGCACTTCAAAATTTTGCAATATTTCTCCTTTTTAGCTACACTAGCAACCTGTTTTTATGTGTTGTGGCTATTTTAGTAAAATAATATAGATGAAAGTAAGAAATGCACCTTATACACTGGGTGACCTAGATAAGTGTGTGACTTAGAAAGGATCTTCGAAAAGTTTCTGGCTAATGATCTGCAATGACCTGAGACTCCCAATTCAACAATCTTCCAGGTATTGAATTAAATCAACATAGAAATGAATCCTATCCGATTTAATTTATCCCTTAGTTACAGTCAACAATTTTATTGCAACATCTCTAAGACAGATTGATATAGATTCATTTAATTATACCCATTCTTGATTTCTGAAGTCAGAACTATTTTACACAATAAGTGTATGAGGCTTTAAGCTGAAAAAATTAGGGATGATTTCATACCCTATAATAAACATACAGACTTGTCAGGTGGCTATCAATATTTAAATAATGCTGGGTGTCTACTTACAACACATGCCTTATCTACATAAACTATACATATTAACATTTGGCATATTTAATAAAAATTACCCATCTATAAGCATTTACTAAAATATTGAAAGAACTACTCTATCATTGACTTTCCCAGAATTTAATAGGCTGCAACAGATAAAATTAACTTCAAAATAATGTTAGGCAACTTAGTAATCAGCCTTTTATAAATATATTGATTTTCTGTACATTACTTAAATATATAGTTTAATAAGTTTATAATGCTCTTCTTCATCAAGCCACAAAATGAAAAATAATCTCTACAAACCTCAGAGAATATTGTGAAAATAAAAAAGTTATATGAATAAAATACTGGAAACAATTAAAAAGTATATAAAATAAATAGGTAATGCCAATTTTCTAGAATGATTTCCTTTACGGTGGCAGAAAGATCATGAAAATATGAGGATTTGGGCTGGCAAATCAGAAAGAAGTTAAAAAGAAAAAGTAGTAATAATGTGTTATATTTTATTAGTTTCAACATCTTGATAATACATTTCTTTTACTTTTTAATCATGATGTTTACAATTGCAGGCCAGTGCCATATCTAATGAATATGGAGTTCCATAATATGCATTGACTTATATAAGATACTTATTTCTTCAAAAGTATATATTAGTAATTTTAAAAATTAAATATAAGCAGTGTATTCGTTCAATTGTTTATATGTTTTATTTATTTGTTTGTTTATTTATTTATTTTTGAGCCATACCTGGTAACGCTCAGATGTTTCTCCTATCTATGCACTCAGAAATGGCTCCTGGGTTGGGGGACCATATGGAACATCTGGGATTGAACCCAGTTCTGTATTTGGTCAGCATTTGCAACACCCTACCACTGCGCAATCTTTCTGACTCCTTGTTTATATATTTTAACACCCATTTTATTTTTCATTTGATTTATATCTTTATTTTATTATTTTTACTATTTTATTTTATATATGCACATTAAATTATATACAAATATAAAAAATAAAATTGAATATATAAACAAATATTTTTTGACTGATGTTACATGCTACATTAAGTATAAGAGCAAGGGACCGGAGAGACAGCACAGCGGTAAGGCCTTTGCCTTAGACGCAGAAGGATAGTGGTTCAAATCCCAGTATCCCACAAAGTCTCCCAAGCCTGCCAGGAGCATTTTCTGAGCATAGATCCAGGATTCATCCCTGAGAGCTGCCAGGTGTGACCCAAGAAAATAAAAAGTATAAGAGTAAAAGCATATGCAATAAATTATACCTAGCTTTCCAAACGAAGGGAAGACTATCTTGGTAATATAGTCAGGTATTCAATGTGATAAGTATTTTATTTTTATTATAAAATATCTATTTAAGCACCATAATTACAAGCACGATTGTTGTTGGGTTTCAGTCTTAGTCAGAACACCGCCCTTCACTGGTACAACATTCCCACCACTACTGATGCCCCTTATCTCCCTCCTCCCCCATCCCTGTCTGTATTCGAGATAGGCATTCTACTAAAGTTTAAGCTAAAGAGATAATAAAGGTTTTGTCTTTTTCCTTTCATATAGTCAACTTGGTATGATCTGCAGTACCATATATGGTCTGCAAGCATGGCCACAAGTGATCCACATGAGCACAAAGCCATGATATGACCCCCCTTTTATAAATACATATATAAACCATACATGCATAAATGCCTAGAGGTCTCATTGCTAATAAATCTCTTCCAAATAATTCCTTTAAATAAAATTCCCAAAGGAAGCTCAAGTATCATGAAAAAATTAGATAATTATTTTGGGGGGCCACACCCGGTGACGCTCAGGGGTTACTCCTGGCTATTCACTCAGAAGTCATTCCTGACAGGTACCGGGGACCATATGGGGAACCGGGGGATCGAACTGTGGTCCTTGCACAAGGCAAGGCAGGCACCTTACCTCCAGCGCCACCACCCGGCCCCCTAGATAATAAATTTTTACATATTTATTATTATTATTATTATTATTATTATTATTATTATTATTATTATTATTTGGGCTATGATTTCGTTGATCAGCACATGCAATGTGTGGTACTTCTGACTCTTGACACCGGGGTCACTCCTGGTGGTTATTAGAGAACCCCATAAGGTGCCAGGGCTCCAACCATGGTCAGCCATGTGTAATGTTTGTGCTTACCTTCTGTGCTGTCACTCTGGTGAAATTTAATTTTAAGTAACTCTGCCTACATACGTGTTTATTGCTTATCTTGCATGGTTCAGAGGCACTGTCTTGAATAGGAAATAGCCAGGGTTGTAGACATATAAATAAAACTCATTTTGAAAACTTTCTCATTCAGACTTCTAAAAATTGAGGAAATCCAGAGCTATAGAATTAGAAATGTTCACAATACAGGTATGATCTTACAAGTATCTGTTAATTTATTGAAATGAGCATATGTTTAGTACGTGTTTTTTAGTATTTCTACACTACAAGACAAAGGAAAATTATTAGATCTTTATAGGGCAAAGGAAATTTTTCTAAAATAGTTTGAATAGAAAATGAGTAGATAACATTTATTTCTGTGTGTTTCAGTCCCTTCTACATACTAATTTTTCTAAAAATCATAGGGGCCAGAGCGAAAGTGCAGTGATAGGGCTTTTGCTTTGCATTCAGCTGATGCAAGACCGACTTCTCTTCTATCCCTGGGGTCCCATATGGTCCCCCAAGCCAGGAGCAATTTCTCAGAGCATAGCTGGGAGTACCCCTGAGCATCACCGGGTTGGCCTAAATACAAAAACCAAAAAAATGCTCATGAACAACATCAGATAGCAGTGGTTCTTAGAGGACTCATCATTTTTATCACAATTTTGTGTAATTATTATTAATGTAAATATAAATGTTAAATGTTTAAGTAATGTGTTTTGATACTTATATAATTCCAATATATTGTTCAGATGACATCAAGGAATTCAAAGCGAGTTTAAAATTTTATTTTTATCATACCAGGTTAATAATAATAACATATTGAGGAAGTCACTCAAAATCTTTGGTTCTCAGCTTTTTCAGTAATTAGTACAATCAATAAGTTGAGCTATATAAATTGAAAACTTCTTCCACTTTTACGTTGCAATCATCAATGTTAATTAAGGGATATGCTAATAGAGTGCATAGCAGATTATAAAAGATCACACACTTTTCCCAGGCCAATTTAAGTACCTACTTTGAAAGTATTGATTATATCCAGAAATAAGTTCGAGAATGTAA